>VXAX01001640.1:17174-124576 GCA_013399835.1 Leptocoma aspasia
AAAAAAAAAAAAATAAACCCCAAAAAGCAAATCAACCAACCAACCAACCAACCAACCAAAACAACACCAAAAAAAGAGAAAAGTCAGACTTTAAAGTAAGACTACAATTCTAGAAGCAATGTACATGGTTTTTCTGGTGGGTTAGTTGATACAAAATGATACATAATACAAAAATAATTGATTTTTTTGTTTGTCTATATTTCAAGGCATGAGAAGACACAGATTTCCTGCTTTCAAAAAGAAAGTGAAAATATATGAGAGTAGGAAGGCACCAAATTGTGTTTAGAAAAAGCTTAATGTTCAGCTAAATGCACAGATGCATAAACTAAACACTTTTTATGCTTATACCACTGTTTATATAGTAATGAGGATTTTCCATCAGTTTTCATCAGTTAAACAGTAGCTGTCTTTTTGCTGTTTAATGGAAACAAGGCAGTCTTGCATAAAAACATCAGATGTATCAGCATGTTATGGTATTTGATTTTTCATATGAGTTCAGCATAGTTATAACCATAACAGACCAACATTCTAACTTCCTTTCCTTTTGATTTTTGACTCAGATTTGGGAACTGAACTGGATCCAATTTTGTTTGAGGAGAAGGCTGGATTTTTGGATGATAGAGAAAGTCAATATCCAGTTTTTCTTTCTGTTTTGAAAGATGGAGGATTCTTGTTTATGACTAGGAACATCTGCCAAATGCTCTAACACCAGCAAAAATTAACTATTTACTCAAACTGATGTTTATATCTGTGAAAGCAGACATTGCTTCATGTTTTCAGTGCCCTAGAGGCCTATAAATCCCCTGGAAAACATCACTACAATGTGAAACAACCGGCGCAGTTATTGAACAAAAACCATTTTTGTAGGGCTGTGTTGTACCAGAGCATGCTCAGTCCAGCCTCTATGACAACTCCAAGCCTTAGTGACATTTGTTCTACTGACTGGAGCCACTAGGGAATGCAGAAAGGAAGGGAGATGCAAGTCATGGTAGTTGAACACTAAATAGCTGGACAGCAAGCAGATGAATCCTAAATGTGCTGTGCTGCTAAGGAGCTCTAAGCAGAACAGTGGGTAGGAGAGGGAATGAAATTGTTCAACACTTTACAGCTGCCTCTTGACACTTTGTCATGCAACAGACAGCTGAGATGGTTCAGGTTTTGTTTTGCATCAACAGAAACTATCAGCCAGTATATTGCAGGGGTGGTTATGAGAAGCAAACAGTCCCTTTGCCTCCAGATCCTGAGCAGTAAAAGCAAGAGGCCCATATTCAGGGTGGTTATCAATGTGTAAAAAAATGATTGGAAATGGGCTTTCAAAGACATGCAATTTTAAAATAAGATACCCTTGATAAAAATAGTGTAAGATCTAATAATTTTATTCAGTTGGGTGGAATTTCAGTGACTGAGTAGTTTAAAAGTAGATGAAATAAAGTTTTATGTTGAAAGGAGCCCAAGGGCTTGTGCCTAACTGCTATAACTCTTATTTTTCTAAAGCTTCAGACCTTTATTCTACTTCTACAGATTCCTCTTGAATTTGAAAGCTGCTACATACTCTTTTTCAAAGCTGCCAGACCAGAGTTCAGGAGGTATTTTTTGAGGTTTAGAGGCAGATTTATCTACCTCCCCTCCTCACCCCATTAGCATGGGCAAAGGCAGGATGCATTACTGTTGCATGAAGTCCAGCCCTGGAATTGCTGGTTACCAGTATAAATACTGGGGTTTCATTGTAGCTTTGAGCCTCTGCTTTTTAAAGTGTACTCCTACATCCTTCAAGTAGGTTTGCTAATAATTTTATTGACATTTTTCCCCCTGTTTCTGGGATCTGATAATCACAAGTACTGCGTCTACTCTTACTACAGAGATCCAACCCTATATTATATGGATGGGAAGAAGAGCAAAGAAATGGAACACCAATTTTAATTTCCTAGAAAGATGTAGCTCAATAGTTGTCAAAGTCAACAGGTGGGACAATGTGTTACCTCCAACTGCCAATTGTTACTGGAGGTGACAAATGATCACATTAGAGAATGTGGGTACTGATTTGAAATGCTTTAATTGTACAATTAAGTAACCTCTTAATTTATTTTTAGTGTTACAACTTCTAGGATGAAGAAAAAATTTATACCTATCCAACTTTTATCTTCAATATTTATGAATGTTTTTTAATATTCTTATCCCAGTAGAGGTAGGTATTTAAAATGAGCTTTGTTAAAAAGAGTAAAACAAATACTGTACAGGATTGTAAAAAATATATAGGATTTACTAGGCTTTGACATGCACTGTCAGAATATATCATTAGCACAGTACTTTACCAGGAGGGCCTTTATTCTCCAGCTTGTAGGCAGCAAGCTGTGGGAGGTGAATGATGGAAGAGTTGGGCCTTATTATTTAACATTTGTCTGCCAAATGGTCTCCCTGATTGGAGAAAACAAAAGTTTTGGAAATTTTTACTTTTGTACGAGTTTAGTGATCACAGAAAGACTTTGCATTACTGACAAGGAGTTAGGAAAAAAGCTGGAGAAAAAATTACTTTTTAGTTTGACTAAAATACTGTGGACACAGGGTTTAATTTTTGTGTGCTTTGGGGTTGTGGGGGTTTTTTTTCTTTTTTTTTTTTTTAGCATATTTCTTCTCAATGGGCTTACTTGAGACCAGAACTTCATGTACACACTGACATGTTTGCACAATCTGTCCCTTGTTACTATATTTTCTAAATAAAAAATTAAGACTTTTCAGGGAATATCAACTCCTTTGGAAGTAGCAGTCCATTTTTAAAGTTAAAAGAAGGTTCATAATTTTCATTTACTGTAACTATAGTCTCACTATATCATATAAAAGGGAACAGTGTAAGTTTGGCATTAAAATTTTGCCATTTAAAAAGTTCTACTTGAACCCATACTTGAAGTACCTCCCTTTTTGGACATAAAGCATTTTCTTGCACACTAATATTAAAATATAGGAAGGCCTCCAAAAAATCATGCTACATCTTTTTGCTCACATGGAAGTTGAAGGGTTTTTAAAATTGTACTCTGCCAAAGCTTTCATTTATGAATCACAAGCTTTAACTACGGAAGTTGATTGTTAGCAATCAAGAAAAATTAGTCATCAAAAAGCACTCCCAGACTGTAAAATATATAGTAAAGTATATATATAAGAAAATTTAAACCTGCATTATTAGCTAGACTTTATTTCTTTTACAGATTTATTTCCTTCACCCACTATACTATTTACAGAATATTTTGGGTTTTCAATTTACTTATGTGAGCATTTTTCCATCCTTAACAATTGTACTACAGGTTGAAAACCAAATTGTGTTAGCATCAAACGTGACAAATCCTTTGGGTGCTTTTAGTAGATTCTGCCATTTACGATAATTATTCAAGAAAACAAAAAGAAAGGAAAATGTGGCATGGTGCTAAATAGGGGAACTATTAGGGTAAGTCAAAACCAGCTGATATTCAGAACTTCCAAAGCAGTCATTAGGAGGATTTCTATCTCATATTAACAGACAGTAATAGTTTTAAGAGAAAAATGAAACTTTCACGGTTGGCCTGAAAACCAATAGTACAAATAGGCAAAACATCTGAAAAAATTTATTTTACAACCCTTTTTATTTTGGCTTTCCCTGAAAGACAGGTAATTCCATTTAATTGTAAGTGGGAAAGTACTTTTCACTGTTTTTCCAGTTTTATAGTTAGTGTTACACTTCAGCACAGTGCTGTAAAGTAAACTGTGAATGAAATAATAGAAGACACCCGGAAAAGCAACCCTATTGGGTACGAGAGTATGTGGGGGTGTGTGTGTGTGTATGTGTGTTTTTTCTGTTTTGGAAAAAGTCTGGATATCTGCTCAGGTAGGTTATGAGCACAGCTGGGCCTGTTGGCTTCATTTTAATGCTTTCTGAGGGATAATAAGATTTACAAAACATGTCACTAAAACATATGCAGGCAAACACATTTGCACAGAAATCTATATTTCTTAGAGACCCAGACAGAGATTACATTTGTGGCTCATGCTGAAAGCTGTAATGCCATACTAGGTGAGCCATGTCCACTAGGGACAGCCACTAAGGCAGAGAATGGCCACATGGAATTGCTTGTGGGGGTTGTGACACTCATCAGGACTGTGAAATGGAAGGTGATTTGTGATCCTGCAACTCTGCAAGGTGCTACATACACTTCAGAGGCCAGTTATGGGTGTTTAAAAAGGACAGGTTTTAGAAAGAGTAAAAACATTTCAAGCACACTGAATTTAAAAATAATGGAGAAAGGGCACACTAACATAGGATTAAACAGAAGTATTGGATGTTAGATTTGCTCCAGACACTGCTTTTATTCTGTCATATGTTCAACATATATAAAATTTTCACTACATCACTAAGGGGTCCCAAATAAATCTGTTTTGTGGTGAATAGGAAAAAAAAATTAGCTAGTGTAACACACATGGAAGAATTACATTAAAAATACCACTGTGAAATGGCTTCCTGTTTCCTGTAGCAGCAGAATAATTCTTAGAAAGAGTTAAAGTGGAATTGTTGGTATCCATTTATATTTTCCTTTGTGTAACTGTATCCTGAAGCTTTGAAAAGATGAGTGAGTTAGGCAATATGGAGCCCTCAAGAAACTGTATTAAACTGCTGTAAAGTGTTTCAACTTTTATTACTAAGTATGGAAAACTAAAATCCTTGATTCTTTGGCTTATGTGCAAAGTATTTATTTTTTTGTTCAGACAGGAGGTTATGCAATTGCAATAAACTTTTTTTAAAAAAGTAAACTTGCAAGTCAGCATAATTTTGACTGTAAGTTCTGCCTGTATATTTTGAAAAAATATATATGAAGGAGCCTAAGAAAACACTCTTCTTTATTCAACTCAAGATTACTCATGATCCTACACAAAGTAAACTGGTACTTATAATGGGAGCAAAATCAGCTCTGATACCCTTGTGGTTGAGAAGAGATTCCAATGAAATTCTTGAGCTTCTCCAGTTTGCTCACTGTAATTTGGGGAAGAACTTGGCCTATCCTAAGAAACTGGCCCAAATGGCACACTCTTTTCTAGGCCATTGCTCTAGTGGAGGTACATATTGTGGCACAACGATGTGATCTGTTGCAAGACATACAAGAATTACTACAGATTCTGGCTTTTATTTTTTCTAATGTGTGAGGGAGGAATGGAGACAATGGCACTGCCTATCTCTAGCACACCGACTATGGAAGAAAGAGCTCTAGGCTATACACTTGGTGAAGTCTGTAATCAAATTACACCTTGATTTCTGCAAACTATGGATAATGTGAATAATGTGTAAAAAAATTTATTATAGTGATAGCCAAAAATTAAATAATTAACATCTATCCATGGAGTAACTAAGTAACCACATTAAAAATGTTTTACTCACTGATTCAAAGAATAGTATCCACAAGGTCTGCACTTTCCAATAACAGAATTATTATCAAGTGCTGACTGCCATTTGGGAAGCAAACATGGCTAGTTTTGCATTGGAATGTACTGGTGCTTAAATATAAGGGACTTTTAATGCCAATGTGAAAGCACATAAAACTAATGGCCATTTATATAAAGAAGTTACTATATATAAAAAAGGCCTGTAAAACCTTTCACTTGATGTATGTTCCCATCCCGCTGTGATTTGGATTCTAATACACTAACAGTTGCAGTCTGGCTTTGCAGAGAAAAAAATATTATATCTCTTTTCATGATGTTTAAATTCTAGGTAGCACATGCAGGAAGCATACTGGTATATTTTGGTATATTACTGATGACTTTTGTAGCAGCAAGTCACTGCAATGTTTTTTTTTTATTCCTTACCCACATCTCAATTTTTGCTAGCAATATCTTAAGCTAGATGTGTAGCATTTTATGTCATAGAAAGTGCAGCAACCACAACTATATTTTGCCTGAAGAGGCAAATCTACACATACTTGAGAGAACGCATTTTCTCAAAAAGCTTATTGGCCAGATGATTACATGTTCCATAGTGCATTTTTTATTACTTAAGCATTTTAGGTTTCCTTTTTTTTCTTTTTTCAGATGTGAGTTATATATGGCTTTTTGTTAAACCTGAGTCCCAGGACACTGCTTAGTATTTTTGGCAAGGGTCTCTGATTTGCAAAGCTAAAGTAAAAACTACAACCTATGATTTTAGGGAGATAAGACTTATTGAGAGGGGATTATCTAAGTAAGTTCTGTGTGTCTTACACTCTTTTCTCAAGCAACCACTTCTCTACAGTTTGTAGTGCTTTAGATCTTTCAAATACCATCTTGGCAGAGAAGATCTATTCTCCCAAGTAAATTTTTTCCCAAATATGATTTTTATACAGTAATGCAGTGCCAAAAGGAATATTTTAAAGCCTCCCTGGAGCTCTGATACAGCTCCTCTCTAGGGAAGAACTTTCATCAGAATGATGAGAATGATGATTACTGAGGTATGCACAGTGTTTGGGCTGGGTTTTGTTGCTCTTCACTTTTATTCTACTCCTCTTGGTTGGAAAGAGTCTCTGAGAGAGATGTCTAGGAGGTGAGACTCAAGAAAAAGAGAAATTATATAAACTTCTATCTCAACTGGTGCTTTTTACTTGTTGATCTTTGTTCTAAGAGGCTCCTGTATAGAAAATTTTTTGGTTTAATTTTATAGGTTAGCTTTTACTCTAGGAGCTTTTACTCCTAATTACTGGGGAGATGGTCCTGACAGGTCTCAACATCATTTAATGAAGCTCCTCTACATGAAAGCAAGTTATAAAACACATTTGGTAAAAAGGCAAAAAACCAGCACATGTGTTATTTGTTGCTGCACATAAGAGATGTATCTGCAGAATGTATCTGCAAATGGGAATTGTCAATCCCAGTGGATAAAATGCCATATTAAAATGCAGCCTGTAAAGTTATTTTCAAAGAAACCCTGTGTCTCCTTTCCTATAATAAACTGTGATTATACACACACTTTGTACAGAGAGTAGTGTCTTTCACATGAAGATCTACTCACTAGATCACTACTTTTCCACTTATATGAGAGAATACACATGTGCTCTTCCATATCAGCATGGTTTGAAGAAGAAGTGACCTGTACATGCTATATAGTTAGAAGGTAGAAGAATATCTTTTCAAGCAGAGGTATCTTCAAGAACCTGCAGCATTAGCTGCTACAGTGCTATGAATCAGTGTTTCCGATACTGCAGTATAATTCCTTGACTTTTACTTTCAGAAGGCAATAATAACAAAATGTTGGCAGCAACACCTGGTAGGTAATGGCTTAGGACAGTATATAGTGTGTTTCAGAATACCCACAGGTTTTGCTGTGCCAGGTCAGTGTTATTTTTGGGTGCAGATATGAGGCTGTTTTAAATTGTTAATTGTCACAGACTGTTAGAAAGCATTAACTCAATAAGCAAACAAAAGTTTGCTTTCATTAGACTGAAAAGAAGGATTCATGTAGTTTTGACATCGTACTTGTGCTACTGTGCAGTTTTGCCCACTTGCACATGCAGAGTTGTGAATTATGGAAATGATGACGTTGTTTGTTCCAATACTTAGTGAATTGCAGCTCCAGAAATACTTTTAATGACATTCTCAAAAGAGGCACTCAGACTGAAGGTCTTCCGTGATTTGGAAGTATACTTTTTCACAAGGCAAAGCCTTTTAAGAACATTATTCACATGACTGTGAAGAGAAGGACAAATATGAAACAAAAATAGATCAATAAAGTCTGCAACATTTGGTGCAAATAAGAGTAGGTGCATCAAAGTAAACATAGATACACAGACATTTTTTCTTTTGTACAAAGATTATACACAAAAGTAGGGAATAAGGGTTTAACTTATGAACCTGCAAAGCAAAGAGCAGTGTTTTGGATGTAGGGTAAGTTTTAATATTAATTATGAGCAACTTTGGATTGAAAATTTAGAAAAAAAGTTACACTTTTAATATTTGAAACTTCATAATATTCTCTATTAAACGTCAAAAATGTCTGAAAGCGACTATTTCTGGGTAAATCTTGCTCTCACATGTAGTTTCTGGCAAAAAAAATAGGAACCATATGGAGACCTTTGCACCACCTCCTTGCTACTTTCCCCTTAGTTCATATTGCTTATATCTCAAAAGAAAAAAGTAAGCAAGCATTTTGAATTGAATCACATATCATTATTGTGTTCTATTGATTTCTAGAAGGTTTTGTTACATATTAGTTATTTAAACAAATTTCAAAGATTAATGTTTGAAAGAAATATTCTTTCACACAACATTAAAATACTCAGAAGTAGCAAGATTTTTGCTTTCAGTACTTTGCATATATTGTTTAATTTTAAAATAGATACCTATGTAGTAGTTATTTTCTGCAAACACTTGATCATCATTTATAGGAAGATATGCAATTAAGAACATATAATTTATCCAAATTCACTATAAATTAATAGTGAAATAAATTTAGAAATTGTTTGCTAATGCTAGGGGCTTTTCAAGGGTAAGTGTTGAAAACTGCTAGTGAAAGTTGAAAACCTGAATATTGAGCAATAAAGGTGAAATTATTATGGCCTTTTTGTCAAGATGGTTATTGTCACTACTCACTCTCAGCACGGATGTCAGGATTTGAAAACCTTCTCTAACCACCAGTAGAACACTAGCAATCTGATTTATTTTTGAAAATTTTTGTCTGGGGATTTACATTACTGGTATTAACTGAATGTTCATTTCCGTCTGAGAAATGAAGGTGTGTCAGCTGTTGAACTAATCCAAGAAAAAAATAGTTGCTTCTTACACATTTTACCTTTGATTCTGACCTACCTGGTTACTAGCAGATCTTTGAACCATAGTTATCTCCACCAGTCTCTTTCCATGTTCTGTGATCAGTCTTTTTTTTTTCCTTAGGCATGTATCAGAAGTAAAAACATCAAAGTTCATATTCTACACAGGAATTTGATCCTGTGTTTGCTTGGCATGCTCCAGCTCTTGATGTAGAGAGAAGGAAATAGGAACTCTGGTGGGATAATACAAATGTTGGGATTAAGAACAAACTATTCCTTAAAGTAAAGCAGAAGTAACTTTTGAGGTGGGGAATAGTGTGATTAGGAATGATTTTTTTTTAAATAAATCTTGAGCTGTTATTAAACTTGGCAAAAATGTTAGTCTTCAAAGATTTGTGGAGCAGCCATTTATAACTCTGAATGTCTTTCCAAACAATGCCTTCTTACATCAGTTACCAAGAAGCATTTTTGTCTAACAGGAGATATTAAAGATGCTGCCTGGAGTTTTTGAAAAGTGATAAAAACAGTTCTAAGAAAAGGCATGACCTGCATCCCTCAAAGCAGTGTTTAACTGCCTACATTACTTGACATCCAAAGAACAAAGGTTTCCAAAAGAGAGACTGATAAGGTACAAATACCTGCATGTAGGCTACATCTTCTGAAAGTGTGCCAGAATTTGTCTGGCAGAAGGCGGAAGACAGACAATATAGATTACTGTATTTTTCATCAAGTGGTTTGTACCATCTGTATGTGTTTTGTGTGTGCTTTTTGAGAGGCAAGTAGTCTAACTGAGTTCCCCCTAGGCTTTGTTCTCTGCCTCTACACCTACTACTTGGCATAAGATGTAGCCAGTAGAAGAAAACTAAGGTTCTTAGGACCTTTTTCTTGCCTTAGTTGCAACAGCTGCAAAACAGATGTAGGCTGACGTGAGTTCTGCCAAGAATCTCTTCCAAGTCTCCCACCCATTTTCCACCAAAGAGAAGCTAGTCAGGTGATATGAACAGTCCTGAAGGTCAGAAAGAGATGGGAGTTCCCAATCTTGGCTTTATAGAGACTTAAAAAAACAACAACCGATTAGTAAACCTAGACTCTTTCTCCTTGGAAATTAAAACAACCCCAAATTTTAAAACTAAAAATCTAAGCACTACGACATCAATAGAACATAAAAGGCAACCTGTTCATAAACCACAGCAACACTGCAGCCAGCAGGTCAGATGACAGCAAGAGACTCATGATCACCTAGCTAGTATCCATTTAAGTCTCAATATCTTCAATATCTCAAATGCATTAAGCAAAACACCATTGTCTTGCTGGCCATATTTTTGTTGAAATAGATTTCCTGGGATGCCAGTTGCTCTGTTGCATTTACCTTAGTATTGAGGCATCAGCTTTCTGTACCTATCCCAGGTTTCTGTGTACCTCTCCAACTTGTGCTTTCAGCAGTGTTTGAATATACCACGTGGTTTTTAGTGTATTTCAACTATTACAAATCCAATCAATTATATTTTCAAAAACGAATAAAACCCTGCAATTTCTCCGCTGTGTCAGTCTGCTGGTAGAATCTTACTGCTGATAAAACTATGGCTGTCAGGCATTTAGAATCCAGCTCTGAATTAAAGGTAGTATCCACCAATGGAAGAAATGTCTAAATAACCAACAGTCCGAGAATACTTACATTTGCACAGGATCTGTGTGGGCTAACATTGATAGCAGTTCTGAATCCTCTCTGTTGGCAAAGATGATGGACATACGCTACTCATGCAGCTATATTTCCCTTTCCTTATCCCAGCATTCCTCTCTTTCCCTTTTCAGTATCCGAAGAACCATTGGCTCTGAATGTTATGAAAAACCATTTGCTGCCATACAGCAAAGTTGTTTCCCTCATGGAACCATCTGCTTGCAAAAATTGCTCATGTTACAAGTCTCAGTCACTTACAGAGATCAGTATCATCCTGGAAGGTGTTTGGATGGGTACTCCTGAAGTTTTTCCCTTCAAATATTCACAACAGAAGTATCTACCAAGGTTTTATAGCCTTGACCCCTCTTTCTGTTGTGTATCCAGACTTAGGTCTTCATTTCTAGTATTTAACTTTTGATATGGTATCAGTGTCATATGTAGGAACATTACTTTTATTTAAGGACACAACTTCTAGTCTGGAAAGCAGTGAGCCATGGATCTTTCTTACAACAAGTACTGACATGGAAAAACTTGGCTCATGGCCCCACACAGGCACAAGATGACCAGGACAGTTATAAGAGGGCTTTAGAAATTACTTGCATGAAATTAATTTCTGTGTCATGCTGCAGATAAGGACTATGCACACCCATCTGCTTTCAAACCTGTATGAAATACATATGGCAATATAAGAATGGTAAGCCAAAATGGCAAGAATAATGATTAGGTATCTCTTTTCAGTGATTCAATGGAATGGGGATATAGGGGTTTAAATATTTAAATCCAGGTGATCTACTAGTATTTGGACCATATAATGGGATGGCAGACCAGGAAATTTAAAGGAAAAAAAACAATGCACATGTTCCTGAAACAGAAAAGCATGGAGAGAAGTTACAGTGACTCCAGTTTGCCTACTAGTATAAAGGAAGAAATGTGAATTTCTAGGTGTAAAGTGTGTTTTGAAATATCAAGTTTTCTATGTTGAGTTTGGAAATGGACCTTGGCCCCACACTGTTGTCAATGGGCCTGCCATCTAATGTGGTCCTACCCTAGGAAATCTCTACTCCACTTGTGGCTGAATAACTCCCAAATCCACTCAACACCTTTGGTGGATACCCTCAGTCATACAGCCAGCACTACACTTTACATTTGAAGCAAAGTTCTGTGCGTCACGTCAGCTAAACTAGAGATTAAAGTAGAGAGTAGAGATTTGCAGCCATTAGATTTAAAACATTTTAGATTAATGCCTATAGCATTGAGTCAAGCATCAACAGTTCTTATTAAAAAAACCCCACAAAAAACCCCAAAGTTCCCTTCCAAGTAACTGACTTTGTTTGTAACAGTTACTCAGTTTGAGTGACTGACAAAAAGTGAAAACATTCTTATACCTTTATAAAATGTAGATTTGGAACCAGACTCACTGGCCAGTTGGACAGGCTCAGGCATGTCGATGATTCATCTGACACAGAGTCCCAGGGAGTGATTTTTTTGGGAGCCAGTTCATTTGGATGTTGATGCACGTTTCTATTTAAATCAGCAGTCGAAGTGTGAATTAATCTGTGACATTTTTAAGATGGTTCGTGAGGCCAGGATTTGACTAATGATACTCATACTGATCTCCTGCTAATTTTGGATTTATAGGTGTTGTATCATACCCAAACTTACAAATGTCTGGTCTTTTTTTTTTTTCCTTCTTCTTTCCTTCTTTTTACTTTCCACTCTCTCTTTTTTTTTTTTTTGCTCTTATGGTTTGAACATTCATTTATTTAATCTGACTTCACTGACAGCAATAGAATGACTGTCACTGAGTTCTTGAGTTCAGTAGTTTGGGTCCGGACCAAATATACCTGTTTCTGAGACTAAAAGGAATTATGAGGGTGATAATGAAACTTTCAGCAAAACTCCTCTGATAGTGGCCAAAGTATTCCTTAGGTAATGAGCTTCAGTGGTAGCAAATTCCCTATACTGATACCAGCTGTGCCAAAAAGTTCCTACCTGCACCATAGCATGAGTAGGAGAAGATACCATGGGACATGCTCACCAACTTCCTTTTGACGTGTGTTCAATTTCCTATGCTTTGTCTGTTAGCTTTCCCTGGAAGTGTAACTGGACTAAACCCTAAAGTGTCTGCTGTAAAACAGCTTTGGCTTAAGGTATTAGTGAAATGATAGGGGAGAGAGATTCTTGAAGTATTAGTCATTATACAGTAATCAAATGATACATATCCTGTACTGCTTGGATGCACTGAGAGTTGCCAACAGTGGAAAGGAATTGAGCTTTGGAGAAATTCTTCAGAGAATTGTTAGAAAATGAAACACTACAAGGTTTTAAGCGAAAGTTTGATGTGTGTCAATGGAAGCAGCAGCTCAAGTCTGCCAGGATTACTTCTGCTTTTCTGATTACAGATGCATAAGAATGAAAGCAAGGGTGTGTTTCAGAGAGAAAGTTTGAAAAATGTAACTTTAGCTTGTTGTTCTCTTTGGACTTGTTTTCTATTTAGCTGTACACTTGTCATTACATCCATTTTTTCTTTTTTATTTTTCAGATTCCCAAGAAGGAAACTACAAGACAGAGGTCAACAGTAAACCCAGGAAGGAAAGGACAGCTTTCACCAAGGAGCAGATCAGAGAGCTAGAAGCAGAATTTGCTCATCATAACTATTTGACCAGGCTGAGACGATATGAGATAGCAGTAAACCTCGACCTCACTGAAAGACAGGTACTGATGAAAAGTAATGGACATTAAATGCATGCCCAATATTTACCTGTGATTAGTAGCTCCTCACAGTAAAGCTCCTGTTTATATTGCTAATATTTATGTTGATACATGAGATTGAATGTTCTTAGCAAAATTATATGCATTTATTATCTCTCTCCTATGAAAGTAATCTATACTTTTATATGTACCACTTACAGATTGATTTAATCTATTAGGCAGAGATGGAAGATAAAAGCAGTATAAAAGTAATAGATCTGTTAGATGGGTGCATGTCTTTTCTAATCTGTCCACACTGATGTCATTGAAGAGGGGGTAGGTCCCAAACACTGTATGCACAAGTAGTTGGTTTGCCTGCATGCAGCAAATATGAGCATCTTGGTTCATTCTATTAAGTATATGCAGTGGCCATTAATGCAGAGTTTCTGAACATCCTGTTTCCAGATGGCAGCAAAAATGGGAACGCCAGCAAAACTGGGATACAGGCGTTTTAAACCCCTTTATCTTACCCTGCTCTGTGAAAGAAGAGGAGATGATGGAATTTCTTATCACTGTTATTGGTTTCCTGCTCACCAAACCCTGGTCCAGGAAACACTTCTGCATGTGCTTAAGTTTCATCATGCATGTTGTCACATTGATTTCTAATGGAAATATCCATGTTACACATGTATTTAAGTGTTTCAGGATCTCATCTCTATACACTAAATAGGTAGTGAAGTCACATTCCAAATAATTACATCAATGTACACATTTTGAAAATGTGTTTTAGTAAAGAAGTTAGAATACTGGCCTCAAGTACACAAAATCTGATGAAATATTTCCTACAGTTTTAATATTAAAATGGAAAGGTTTTTGCCCACTGATAGACATTCTTTTTTCAGAAATCAATACGAGATTGAGTGATTGCTTTAGACGCAATCAGTAAGATGATGATGATATAGTCAAAAGTAGGTATCAAAATAGCATAATCATTTGTGAAGTCTGCGTATAAGATGATTTGTAATTTTCTTGAGTTTCATTAACACCTGCCATAGGGACATACATCAAATCCAGCAAAAATTCAGCCTTTTCTAAAAAAAAAGGACACGTTTGCTCAAAAAAGCAAATGCAACAGCTTTTTGCTTTGAAAGCTTCTAGAGAATGGCTGTGCCTTCAAGCTTTTAAAAAAAAACACAGAAATTTCTTGTTTGATTTGACCACATTGCCAGGTTTCACTGGGGTAATTTTCAGTTACTTAAGTACAGTAGTTACGTTTGTGAAGCACACTATTTTGTATCCAAAAATGGATACAATTTTGCCTTTTTTCATTTCCACTGCCTATTCTATTTAGAGTTACACCTGATTTTGACAGCTAAGGGGAGAAGGAATTAATTTTTTTCTTGGTGACAGAGGTAGAGTCAGCATGAAACTGAATAATGATAAATTAAAAAAAATATCTGCTGGCAAATTTGACAGGAATCAGTCAACTGGATGTACCCCTATATTTAATAATGGTGAATTTGGCCTAGAATTTAATAATTAGTTCTCCCTAATAAATTCTATATTCTTTTCTTCAAAGATCATGTTGAGTAGTGCAACTAAATGAAGAGACAGGTCACTATCCTGAAGGGAATAGTTAGCCTAAAAGCATTTAGCATACTGAAAAGGGACAGATAAATATTGAATATTGTTTCTGGAGGAGAGAATGCAGCCCAGCCACATAAGTACAGAGATTTTATTTAAGTCATGACAGTACTTGCTGTTCTCCAGCTGTCAAAATGCATCTGTTTTAAGCATTCTTCTGATTATTGTGACAATTTCTATAGAATTGTCATTAGTCTATTTAATTATGTAATCTAATCCTTCTCTGTTTCCCCAGATTATCAGAGTGACAACTGAACTCCTAGAGATCACTCCCTACTCTCCTTCCTTCCTTCCTTCCTTCCTTCCTTCCTTCCTTCCTTCCTTCCTTCCTTCCTTCCTTCCTTCCTTCCTTCTTCCTTCCTTCCTTCCTTTCTTCCTTCCTTCCTGCCTGCCTTCTTTCCTGCCTTCCTGCCTTCCTTCTTGCCTTCCTGCTTAACACCACCTTAGAAAAGGAAAGCATTAAGATTTTTATTTTGATAGAATCCAGTTCTGTATCTTCCCACAGTAAAATGGTCTAAGAAAAGGAGAAGAAACAAAAAAAAGCATAAAAATTGTACTGTTAATCAAAAAATTAACACTGAGGGGAAACTCTGGACATATTTTTCAGTTTCTGAATCATACCAAGACAAGTAATGTTGTAAAGTAAAAATATCTTTTTTAAACCAAATATATTGCTTTGATAGAAAAATGGTGTATATAGATATATATACATATATATATGTATTTGGATCTGGGTATGGTTTCCATCGTATATGGCAGACTTCAGAAGCTGAATGCCATAAATCAAAAGACTTGGCTCTTGCATACTTGTTTTACATCAGTATTCCTTCAGTGACTTAAAAATGTACTTCAGGGTGAGTGTGGTGTGAAATTAGTATTTCTTTTCTTTCCCGTTAAGAGGTTAAGAGAGGGAACTCTCCTTCAGGAGTTGTCTTTCCATCATTACCAAAATGAATCATTACTCTTGAGTGAGATAACAGCACTTATTTTCATTCCTACTACTGTTACTACTTTTTTAAAACTGGCTGTCCCTACAGAGGAGATCATATTTGATACCTACCTTAAACAGGTGCAAAAAATTATCTAAAATATTTTGATGGAATTACCCTCCATGTCTCCCCTTTCCTGCCAAGTAGCATTTTTAGAAAATTGCTGTTTGCAGAACTGTTTTCTTTAGTATTTTTCCCCAAAGCTGCATTGCAGAAAATGCAATAGTTGATAGTTCCTTTGTTTGAAATTAGTAGTAGTTCCTTTGTTTGAAATAAATGAACACACAAGTGATAGCCTTGATCTCATCACATGCTGTAGACTTCTTGGTGCTGGGAGATTTTTTGATCTCTCATGAAGCACTGAATTTGCATACAGACAATTGAAACTTGCTTGAGATGGTACAATGGCAAAAAAATAGCAGTGGCTATTGGGTGGAATAATGTGTCTGTTTGGAAAATAGGTTTGAGAGCAGATCTAACTCCTGATGGAATTATTTCTTTAGCATTATTTTTTCAATTGGATTAAAAAAAATTACAAGTGTATTATTCAGACAAAGAAGAACAACAAAATAATCTGGGGAAAATATTTTTGGGTCATCCTAAAGCTACAACTTTCAGTTATTTCCCAAGATGTGAGATAAATCATGTAGCCTATTATCTTTAAAAAATCTCTATCTTCCTCTTGACTATAGTGATAATTTCTACCGTACGCCACAGATTAAAAGAGGCACTGACCAACTAACACTTCATAATTACCTTTCTGCCATTTAAACAAGCTGTAGAAAAAAACATATGTCTAACCATATTTAAAAAGCTATATAAGGGTATTAAAGTTTTCTGCAGTCATCAAAGTAAGGCTTCATTTGACTTTTGAAATAACTTACAAGATCAATTCAAACATAAATGACTTGTGGAAGGCCATTTCACAAAAAATAATAATGAAAAAAACCCCTTAACAACATATGGCTCAGGAGAAGGAAGTAATCCTATCACTCCCTAAAAAGGAAACCTGAGTTACAAGACAGGAGGATGAAATTAAATAAGTGCCTCAATTGCCTAGATATTAAGGGTGCACTTTGAGAGCATTATAAGCACATCTGGTGGTAGGATGGCTCTATTATGGTATTGTAAGAACTCAGAAATATAGGTACACATAATTCTTGCTCCCTCTCCTATAGAGTGCACTCACAATCCCAGATCAGGCAGCAGTTAATAATTTTCAGCTGGAAGGCCTCTATTATAGTTTGAAGAGCTAGTTAGACTAAAAACTATCTGAGCTCCCTAGATATTTGTAACCTTGACAAGCGCATTCTTGGCTTTTTTGTACCTCCAGATAAACTTGGAGAAGGTTCCATGCAGACTTTTTAATATCTCACCGTGGGATGAGGGGAGGAAGCAGCTGCAGTGGGGTATCAGAGGAGTGGCAAAATGGACATTTTTATGGAGTTGATCCTGCCAAATATAGAAAGAGTAGGAGATCTTTCCATCTCTCAAGATCTTTTTGCATGGAGCTAATCAAAAGAGTAATGTTGCAGTTCTTCAGGCTAGCTAAGGTTACCGGAATAAACAGTCCAAATATGTAATGCTTCAGTTTGCCAACATAAACGGAAAATCCCACCTAGTCAGATTAAATTCTGCTGATGGCAACGAGAGGTTTATTTCTTCTCAACTTTAATTTCCAATGTCTGTCTAGAAGCTACCAATCATTTATAAAAGGCCTAAAGCCGTTGATTTTGCAAAGACAAAGGACAAAATGTTGTCCAAGTGAAGAATGCTTTTGTATCAAGTGTTTGACTTCCATGCATATGGTACCAACATGGAATGAGTCACAAAGAAAGAAGCTTTGTGATACCTTTTTCCTGCCAGAAATGGAAACAAGCAGTCCTATTATTTAAATTATACTTTGGTATAGTACTATAACCCACTCTGTAGCACTGCATTGTTAAGACCATGCAAATACTACAGGATGTTTACCATTAGAAAATTTTTCTCTAGACCTGGTTACCTCAAAACTTCATCACAAGTGACTTGATTAAAATACTTCCCAGCATTACAAAGGTCAAAGGAGGCTAATCATTGCATTTTTCAGACTTCACTGGTAAGGAAAGAGTGGCTTCACTTGGTCACCCAGGCAAGGAAACAGGGAGTTCAATATTCCTCCATCATGTGTTTGCTCTGCACAGCCTCTGGAAGAGTAAATGTCTCTTCATGCATTACATGGCATGACCAGTTTTCTACTTTGGGAAGCTAGTTTTCTGAGGTTAGGTGGTGAATATTTCAAACAAAAATCAAACAAAATCAAACTGTATTGAGAGGACAGGCTTGACCATATCTCTCTGTCATGCTGTCACATCTTTGAAAGGCAGCTGCTCATTCCACACTTCCATGTGTTAAGCACACTCTAGCCACACTATAATAATGAATCTGTGTGGCTTGAAATCCTTTAGATTTTTTGTTTATTTAAAGTAACACTCTTAATAAAATAAAACGTTGGTATTTGTCTTGAGCAATATAAATACCAGCAGTAAGAATTATTGTGCCACCTCTGTTCCTCCTCAAGAAAGAATGCAGCTAGAAAACTTCGTTATAATTAGTGCATAATTTTGATTTGTGCAATAATTATTTTTAAAAAATCATATGGCAAAAATTCAATCAGCATATTTAATTTGCAGTATTGATTGAATTCAAACAAGCAATTCATATGCAAAGATCCAAGAACTTCAAGGTGTTAGTTGTGAATGGACCCTACACCTGCAGAGAAACCCCATGAGGCGCTGGGTGGGGAGAAACCTCTGCCTGTGCCAAGAAGAATATGGGATATAGACAGGAATATTAGCAGCTCATACAGCTGCTTTTGCAAAGTGTGTGAGTCACTGCCATTACCTATCCCTGCTCTTTCTTAGACTCAAGTTGAGAAAATGTATTTTCTTCTGTCACTTGTTTAGGGAGAGGGGAGCTTTTAAATTTGTCATTTGTAGTCACTTTAAGAAATAGAAGAAATCAGTGGAGAACAAATTATTTTGGGGAGTTGAAAATAAACATGTAGAATATAGGAGGTATTTTTTATGCAGGCCATTGAGAAATGTTGATCTGTGCAAAATGGGTGCAAAATTATGCATGTTACAATTTTTTTATCATGAAGTAAAATACTCTACATGTGAGTAATTAATGGAGGTAAATGACTACGCAAAGAGAAAAGTTTAGCTGAAGGTCATCCTCCCCACAAATTAGTTTTCCACCATTTGTTTATTTTGTAGTTTTGGAGTCACACAATCATAGAATCACAGAATTGTTTGGGTTAGAGTGCATTAAAGATCATCTAGTTCCAACTGCCCTTGGGCAGGGAACATTTCATTAGACCAAGTTGCTCAGATCCTCATCCATTCCAGTCTTGAACACTTGCAAGGATGGAGAGTTCCCCACCGCTCTGGGCAACCACAGCCTCACAGTAGAGGCTTCCTAATATCTAATCTAAACCTACCCTCTTTCATCTTAAAACCATTCCCCCTTGTCCTATCACTATATGCCCTTATCAAAGTCCCTCCCTGTCCTTTTATGTCCCCTTTAGGTACCATATATATGTAAAGAAATGGATGAAAGTAGGCTCTAAAAAGATGTATTACAGGAGAATAAGGTAGAGGGAGCTTTAGCAGCAGCCCCACAAATTACCCTTCTTTGCCTTTAACCAAAAAAAGGAAAGACTAATTTTACAAAAAGACCTGTCCTTAGATTATGTAAAACAAATCAGAAAGAGGAAGGTACCTGAAATAGTGTACATCTTTCTCCTTAAGATATGTTAACTGCAAAATCTACTTTAGAGAGGTTTTCATTCAGGAGGATTATCTGTTTGATCATGAAATCAATTTGGAAGACTGTTGGTGGAGAAAGCAACTGTTCCTTGGATGGAGTTGAGGGAGGTAAATTGAGTGCTCCCAAAGATTCCTGAAACTGGAATGAAGTACTGCTATCACTGCTGTCCCCTGAAATATAATGTCTATTCCATCCCTGTTTAAACGTGGGAGGTGGAAAGGAGAATGTATCACCTAAGCAGTACCAAAATCTCAACTGACTTTTATGTAATGATAAACCAGAACTCACTCCTACACCTTCCTGGGTGCCAAAAGCTCCAGCTGTCCTTTGTGCACCTGCCAAAAGCTCCCCTTTTTTCTCAACAGCTGCTGCAAAGTACTTGTACACATTCAATGCAAAGTTCTGTAATGTAACACGGAGCAGATGATTTTAAATAAGTGAGCAGGTGACTTAAGTAATTTTAATCACAAGGTTCTGGTACCACTCATTAATTCACAAAGATAAGTCCATTTTCTTCAAGTGATGGATTTTGGAAATATTTTATAATAACTAAGAAGACATTTAATACTAAGATTTATTTAAACTAGTTTTAATCTGTAAAATATATTTGAGATTTTTATGAGGATTTCTTTGGAATAGAAAATGGAATTCCTTCAAGTCATATTCTATGAACACTTACATTTATTCATAGGTTGTACATTTCCATTTACTTCTATAAGTTTCCGAATAAACTATCATGAAAATACTATCTCTATACATGCAAAAAAGGCAAGCTTCAGCTGCATAACATCAGGGATTTCTGTAAATTTCAGGAGTTTGACTTTCCTTAAAACTTGGCAGCATAAATGTACTATCTAAAAATAACAGGAATGTTTTCAAGGCCAAAGAAAGTTTAGAAGTAAACCTCACTTTTTTTTCTAATTTTGAAAACTCAAGGTTATTTTTTGTTATTCATATGTTTGTCTGTATTAGAGGAAAGTAAATTGACATTTAAAAATAATAAAAGGAAAAGAAAATGGACAGTGGCTAACCAAGGCAGAATGCTTTAAAGACTTGATGCTTTGGTCTTCATGACATACCATTTAGGTATATTAAAACGTGGAATTTAGGATGCTGACTGAAAAGACTCTTGCTTAGAAATACGGATCCCTTAATGCAAAAGAGCAGTTACAACTGGCACAGAACTCTTGTTTCTAATTTTTAAGGCTCTCTAGATATCAGGCCTCAAATTTTAATCTTGTTTGGGACATATGCCACTAAAACCTGGAATAAAAACCCTGATTTTAGGAAATAATTTTTCATTTCCAGAAAAGAGCTTTTATAAAGAGAAAGTATTTTTTTCTTAAAAGAAGAAAGAAAGCAGATAGTGGAAATAAGATAGTTTGAATTCAGTCATTCCTTTTCATTCAATTATTCTTAAAGTTAACATGACTGAAAAGCTCTGCTGAAGAAGGAGCATTAAATCAGATGTTTAGGAAGTATTTACATTTTGAATCAAAAGGATTAGTTGAAGTCCACATAAGGAAGTTATATTAAAGATACACATCCAACACAGCACATCATGTGGCCCTTAAGACTACTAATGACCTATATATCATAATATGTAATAATTATTTTGGCAGTGTAGACACTAACAATGTCAACCTCCTTGTTTTGACTCCCCTCCTATGATTCCTACAGAGCAGACCTTAAAATAAATTGGTCACAGCAAAAACACTTATCTTGTAGATCAGGAGATATGCGATGAGAAATAATTTACTCATATCTTAAGTAACAGTCTAATCATGAGATGTGGAGATGCAGACGCTAAACAACTTGTTGACTAAGGGAAAAGAAACAGGGCTTTCGTGCCAGTAAGCAGATGTGCTCAATAGACTGGCTCATAAGCACTGATTTAGAAACAGCTGTTAATGCTACCATCATCTTTAATATAGCTTATTTCCCGCCACTTCCTTTGTTTTCTGTGCATACACATGCTTGCTCTAAACAGTCAAGTTGTGCTAGTCAAAGGGTGGAGAAGAGGGAGTGCATTTCAATACACAGTAGGCAATCAGGACTTGATTCTGGGAGGTGCTGAGCACACTCAGACCCTCTTGGTGCTAACTTAGCCTTGAAAAATAGCATTAAAAGCTTTGTAAATCTTATTAAGTTTGTCACAGTAGATCTTTAAACTTCTTTAAAGGATATAATTTTTTGCAAAAGTTGTAAATGTCACTACTAGTTCTTTCACTGGAGGAAATTTCAAAAAATTTTCAAGTTCACTTCAGTACGGATTATTTTCTCTCTCCTTTATTTTTATTTTTAGTTTTCTTTATTTTTCATTCAGTTATTCAGTCACTTTCTGTCACTCTTGATATTTTCTATTCTATTCTATTCTATTCTACTGTATTGTATTTACTTCTTTTCTACCTTCTTTCTTTGTCCTCTCTCCTTTATGTTTCTCAGGGTGTTTTGTTTTTATTCATGTTTCATGCAAGACCTGAAAGATTTAAATGAGTTGTGTGTTTTAAAAGCATGTTTTTCCATGAACCAGGATAAACTGATGCTCTGAATTACTTCACACAAAGTTTGCTTCACTTCCTTTCCATTACTAAAATATCGATGGATCACATATCAGTAACAATTATACCCTCTATAACTGACCTTCAGATCCAAAGGAAGTTCAGAATTCCGATATCTAAATTTGATCTCTAGAGGAAATAACAAGTGAAGTACCTGTCTCATATTATTAGCACATGAGCATTAAAGTCTTCATTTAGATTATATTGAGCTGTATGAAAAAGCTCACACTGACATTAGTGTACTTTGGATCAGATCAAAAGTGGACTTCATTACTTTCATAATGGAGGACATGAAAAAATATATATTAAAAAATACTTCGTACATGTATGATGCATCCCCTTATATAAGAACCCTGCTGTAAATTAACGCAGCAAATGGCATCAAAAAAACCTCACGATATTTTCAATTATAAATTTCCCTATAAATCATTTCTAGCTTTTGAGAACAATCTTAGACATACCAAAAAGGCAGTTGCTTATTTTATATTCTATAAGCAAACCAGATGCAGTTTATTTAAAGTAATGAAAAAAAGCGCCTTTTTTTCCCTTTTTAACATTGTTACCATTTTCTCTTTATGGGAAGGCCGTAGGTTTGTCAGTAGTATATTTCCTCCTACAAGATTGCCAGGGTTACTTTCTTCCTTCTACACTCAAGAGAGTGCATGCAAAGGCAGCTGGAGCCATTTCAGCCCAACTTTCCCCAACTGCCATGTTTCCCATAAAATGGGTCACATGCAGGCATAGCACTGCATGCTGGATCCTTGGAGGAATATGCAAAATATCTTGTACTCATTCTTGAAAAGGGAAGTCATCATCCCTTAACTGATTTATATCAACTAATATGCAGATGCTGACCTCTACTAATCCCTGGTGGAGGCACTTTAAGGCATGAACTTATGAGCTGATCTGAAGGTTGATCTGAGTGAAGAAGTACTCCCCAGCCTGGATTCAGTTACTCATTACCTGGAGGCTGGGGTCAATCTTTTGGGTTTAGTGCGCAAGGAAACAGACTCCTCTCTCCTCTGCTGTTGTGAAGTGGCCTGAATTATAACAAGCAGAATCAAAATGTATAGTCATAAAAAAATTAAAACCAGAATAATTTATTAAATTACAGTAGAAAACAGTCAAAAAATTCAGCTTAGCAGGTGTGAGAACTAGTTTTGTCTGTGAGAGAACAGAAATGAGCACCTGTAACAGAAGCCAGGCAGTAATCATCCTGTTCATTCCTGTCCCATCCAGGACAGTGTCTCACTGGTCATAAGAGTATTAGCTTCAGTTTCTCAAGTATCCACAAATGAACTGACCACATCCAGAAAGCCTGGATGTCTCCTGTTACAGTAAGTTAAAGTAGGTTGCATCCAGGCTTTGCGCTGAAACTTTTACTTCAAATGCATCATTGTCATTTTTCTTGAAACCATGTTTTCTATACATTATTACTCTGTTCTAGGCTTTGAGTGCTGTGAATTATTCTGTGAATGTTCAAGGACATAAAAATATCCAGAGAATTGTTTGGACATTTTAACAATTACTCCAAACCTGTAATTTCTTCTTACCAAAGAAAATTATCTTGGCCCTTATTTCATAAGAAGTGTGATAATATCCTGTGATAATGGGTCCAATCCAAAGTGTATTATTTTTGATATTTAGTTAATGATTACAGTTGCATCTACTGCACTATCTGGGACAAGTCGTGCAGTGCCTTTTGCAAGGGAAATTTCACTGTTAAAAAAAACCCCCAAAAATGAAACAAAATAACATTATCACTTCTCCCAGAAAGCTGCCAATGCTGTACCCTTTTGAAGACATTGTTTCCACAGACACTTCTGATACTAGTCCTGATTATTTCCAATATCACAGCAGCCAGTAATAAATACCTTCCCTTTTACACTTTTTTCACTTTGCAAGCTAGATTTTTTGGCTCTGATGAGTTGACAAGAGGAAAAGATGTGCTCTGCTTTATGGCTCTTAACTAACCTGGAATCATTTTTCTCTGTTCCCAAGTGATTTGCTTTAACAGCTCACTTTCGCTTTAACAGGAATATAGAGTATTAAAAAAATAAATAACCTCTTGTCCTTCCTATACACATATACAAAGATAGTGACGCCATCTATCAGTTCAATTGTAGTAAAATTTTAATGTAAAATTCAAAGAGATAGTAAAGGTTAAAAACTGTGAGGTTTCCTGGATGTGTAAGACAGATTCAGCAAAACAGCATTTTTGTGGCTCTATTACTCATGTTGTACAATATGTCCTGCTGTGCCTGTTGCTTGCTGATTCTTTTAAACCTCTGAAACACATTCTGCTAAACACAGCAGAGGATATACCAGCATTGCAAGCTTTCTTGCTTTTTTTCCCAAGTTAAATGTTACAGGCATTGTTTATTTTTCTGTGGAATCTTAACCTGAAGAGCTGCACACACACACACACACACACAAGATTTTTCAGCAACATTAACTCTAAATGAATCGAACCGAACAATATTCCATTCATACTGTTCTGAGGGACAGTACTTGAAGCTGATCTGCAGTCAGCCTTTAATCTGGTCTAATATATTTGACAGCTGCTATGCACATCTTTTTTTTTTTTTTTCTTTACTTTTCTTTTGGCTATTGAAAAATATTGTGGTTTGCAGTGCAAATAATTTAGGTTTACTTTTCCCCCATATATTTCCATACAGAGATGAGGAGGAGCGGAAATGAGTTTCAGCTGGAGTAAAATCTTGGGGTTTAATGTGGCTTAAACACAGATATATTTTTAGTCTTCCATGTTATGAATTTCCTTTTCATTCTTATCTGAAATTATTTGCCAATTTTGACTCAAATTTATAAATGCCTTGCTTTCTGAGTTTGGGGGTATTTATTTGTCTAAAAAATTTGATCAGGGTCTACGGTTAAGTGTAGCAGCATAAAGGATCAGTTGACTAGAACAATTTGAATACATTTGTGAAATAGACAGGGAAGTCTTATGCTCTTATAGTAAGAAATAGTCTTTCAGATACTTCAGCAAGTTAAAAAAAAAGGCACTTTTAAAAGGCTGCACCTGAAACTCATCACCAGCTTACAGAAACAAAGAAAAAAGCAATGCCAACTTTTCAGGCAAGTTGCTTTGCTAACTAACTACTAACTAACCTCTGATGAAGGGTTCTCTGTTGGTCAGTATGTACGTTCTTTTGCAGAGTGCCTTGATGGGAAACATTTTGGCTTTGTTTCTCTCCCTGACAAATGACATTAATATGTTTTTCAAGAGTATGTGATCTTTTTAATGTTTCCTAAAGGGCTTGGAGATGTTCCTTCAGAACTGTCTGTAGCAGATAGCCCAGCTGTCTTCTTAAGAGTAACCCCTTTTCCTCCCTTGCAGTCATTATCCCCAGTGTTCACATCCTATCCAAAACTGAATTGCCTGGTCTTCAGGGAAAGCTTGCTAAGCTCTTTACTATCCAGACAGAAAGGCACACTAGGAAAATACCATCCCCAAGTGCTGTGCTACAGTTAGAAAGTTCATTTTTACCTTCAGTGACCCCATCTTTACTTTCCTGTTTTGTCTTTCTCCTGTGAAGGTAAAAGTTTGGTTCCAGAACAGACGGATGAAGTGGAAGCGTGTAAAAGGGGGCCAGCAAGGGGCAGCAGCCCGGGAGAAGGAACTGGTGAATGTGAAAAAGGGCACACTGCTCCCCTCTGAGCTCTCCGGCATCGGTGCCGCTGGGCTCCAGCACACAGGGGATTCACTAGCCAACGACGACAGCCACGACAGCGACCACAGCTCTGAGCACGCACACTTATGATACACAGAGAGTGTCCCAGCTCTGTTCTCAGGAAAGATGCTTTGCTGGCAAGCCTTACACAGGCATCGTTTACTTATGCAAGTGACTCTGGCAGTGATCTTTAAAGCTGTTATGGAAAATTCAGGCTTATTGTGCCTGCTTTTCTTGATTCTTAGATGGTTTACAGTAAGTGCCATGTCTTAAAGGTGCCTCAAGAGTGGAGAAGTGGAAGACAAACTTACTTTGAACATTCCAGATTTGTTTGTCATTTTTATGACAGCGGGCAGGTATTTTTGCTTAAGCTTGCACTGAAAGTTACATTGCTCTCAAAGACGTTATATTCTGAAAACCACAGTGCCACAAAATCACTATCTAGTGGATAAGAAATGTATTTTAACTCTGTATATATTTACCTTACAGCATTTTTCTGTCTTCACTAATTTTTAGCAATGCATTCATATTAGCTGATGGCAATAGTCACTCATGACAATAAATGGCTTTTTGTCTCTATATCTTTGTTTTGTTTTTCCAAAGACATACAATACATGCAGACACTTTTGTTCAAGTAGAGAACAACAGTTCTGCTAGGACACATCCTTGTATGACAGACAAAACAAACCTTATGTTGCATTTACTATCAACTGCTGCTAATAGGGTATTATTAAATTTACCTAGCTCCTCAATTCTTCCTATCTTATAACTGCAAAAACTGATTTTTATGATCATAAGGATAGTCCAGTAACCTGCCAAAAATGTCATGTTCCACATATGCTCAGTGGAAACTTTCCAAAGGATTCTTCATTTCTACTTTGTCAGAATTGAGTACATTGATAAATGCTGACACTCTGCAGAAATGTTGTTGCTTCATGTTCAGTTTGAAAAAACAGCAGATAAACTGAGTTATTATCAACTGATTAGGTTGGTAGGAATCAAAACATGAAGGTAACTCTATATTGTGTCCCATGCGTAAAATCAAGACATATTTTCTGTTATAAGCTTTTGTGTACATACAGGCAAATACCAAACCCCAAAATTTAATGCAAACTATTGATTGTACTTTGTAAAGAAATATGTTTAATAAATAATCCTTTTTAAATAACTCTGGTCTCTCTACAGTGATTTCATAGAACTCTAAAAGTGATTTTTGCCTAAGCAGCTCTGTCTCTTTTTGTGTCTTTTGGAACTTCATCTGGGGACAACAAAAAGCTGTTTTCAAATTTAGGCTTTTAATCTTGGATAAACCTTCTACCTTGATCCATTTGGGAAACTCTTTCTTTTAGCAGGAAAAATTAAACTAGCAGCTAATGATGTCTTCAGCCAAAACCAACAAGAGTCTGTTCAACCATTTTTCCACATTTAGAGCAAATGTAAAGGGTTATTTTGTTGAACTTGTTGAATTGGATGAAAGGGAATAAATATAAGGAAGGGATGCATACTTATATTAATCATGCCTTTGTTCAATGAAGTTGTTTAGTAGAAAAACCTCAAATATCTCCCCAAAAATTCAGAGGTTAATTGGACTGCGTAGTGCAATAGAAGGAGATGGGTAAAAAAAAGAGGGAGCACGAAATGTGCATAGCCTAGCAAGTACTTGTGAGCATTCACTGAAACTCTGCTATGTGGAGCAGCAGGGCATCATGTAAGTTAAATGCAATTAAGAAATCTGTGTCTATTTTCCAAATCCTTTCCACTGTAAGTTTGATCTTTCTTGCACATTAATTGTTGTCTTGACCATTTTAGTTTAAAATATCCAAGCAATGGGTAATTAATTTCTTAAAAGACTTCAGAGCGTTTTATTGATTCCAGCACTTACGGGGCTTTGCATTTTTTCTCAGTTCTTTTTCAAATGCCTTTATCATACAAAAGTGCTGAGAACAGGAATGGGATAAGAGAAGTAACCTAACTATTGTGAACACTTATATCTTTGATTTTATGTCTGGATGGGAAAGCTTTTTGTGTTTGGCAGGGATTATCAGAACAGAAAAAAACTTACAGTGTAAGTTTTAGTACACTTTAGTGCTTTAGTACACTAAAGCTTTTTACTCTTGGCTATTTTTTCCTCCCCCTTAAATGAAATGCAACTACATTTCAAAATGAAAAATTACAATGGAAAGCTGAAAATAAGTATCTTTAATTTTCAAATAACACTTCTTAATCACAGAGATTTAGTCAAATATAATGTGGCTTGTTTTCCTAGTAAAGAGGAGAGAAAATGTCTTCCAAGTACTGTTGTCCAAAAATACCTTTCAAGGTTTGCAGAATTGTTTATTGCTGTCATTCATGAAAAAATTACAACTGCATCTGAAAATGGAGCAATGAAGTTTGAGCTGCCACTTTATGAAACAAATGGAAACACTTTATTTACATTACCTGAAATGTGTGTGTTCCTAGCCCAAGACATTTTCGAGGTGTGTTACTCTGTTAGTGACACAGGGATTGGAGTGGGTTACTTGCTGTGAGGAAGCAGCCAGCTTTTCCTGTGGAGAAAGATAGTATTTTTCCATTTTCCTAGTTTTAACTGAATCTGCTGAGATTTAGAGAACAGGTTGAAGAGAAAAGTGCAAGCAGATTTACAGTGCTAGGAGGTGGTTTTTATTTTTTTTAGGTAAGTAAATGAAATTTGAAACAAAGGACCAAATAATGTAACTTTATATTTCAGAACAAAAAGACAACTACAAAGTATTGAACATTTCCTATGCTTTAAAAGCAGCTCAGACTTTGAAAATGGCTGTAAGGCGCTAACTGTAATTTCTCAGATTACTTAAAGACCTCTGGCAGCTTTAAGCAACTGTTTGTTGGCACACCATTGGTGTGGACACTGTGGTGCAGAGATCCTACACTGGCAGCAGTTGAACCTATGAAGGCACAGTGGTCTTCCTACTAAGGCCTTGAAGGAACTTCCTTGCATGCTCAACCCCACCGAAATACAGACATGCTTCTTCCAGATTTCAGCTAGCTCATATTCAAGCCACTTAGAGCAGCAGCAAATGCCCCACGCTTTAGCACCTCTTTGTGGGTTAGCAGGTCTGCTCAGGACTCATCAATGCAGATGGTGTGTCAGCTTCTTCCGAATACTCCAATTACCCAAAAACTCTCTCATGGAAGCTCCTGGGATCAATCACCTGCGGTAAGATGCTGTGACTTTGTATCAAAGTTGTAGCACAATTTTGTTGCTGAGAACAGATATGGTTAAAAGCTTTTGAACTATAACTGAAGGGTTTGTTTTATCTTTGTTGTTTTATATCTGTCTGCAGACTTTTAAGTCTTCTACCAGTCTAGCCATGTGGTATAGCTAAGACTTTACCATTTAACACATGGACAAAATCAACCCCTAAGACTGTGACTTGCCCAAAGTTGTGCAAGCACTTCGTTATAGAGTGAAATTTAAATGTGATGAAACCTAGTCAGGTTGGTTTATCTTTATTATTTACTGTTATTAAATAGTGGATAATCACTTTTCATGACTTGCTGTCAATGAATCCGGCTTCTGATGAATAAGGAGGTTTTTGAGTTACCATAATTTTGATATTGTATTTCTCCAGAGTCAACCTCTCTTTGATGTTCTGTTGGCGTGTCTCTGAGCCAGATACAAAAATGTACTCAGGAAATATACACAGAAAATACAACTGACTGTAAAAAACCAGTGATGTTTAACAGTTTAATTTTCAACATGATGGATTTTAAGAGTTCTTTTTTTTCTCAGTACAAAGCTATATATTAATTGCAGGGTTTCTCTCTCTTCCTTTATGACTGTTGTTTTTTTATTTCATGATTTTGTTTTCTTTAGCTTCATTATTTTAGATTTATTTTGACAATAGCAGTTCAAGAGATATTGTTAAAATAATGCCATTGCAAGGTGGTGAATTTATTTAACCACACACTGAAGTAGTATCTTTTCTTGAGTTTTCATTGGATCCAAAAGTAGTCAGAAAAAAGGGAGCACAAGAGATTCTATACCTGTATCTTTCCACCACAGACCAAGTTTCAAAGTGGTTTATGTTTCCTGCTTTCGTAAGTGAAGGTTCTGACTGCTGCAATAATATTATTTGTACAAATAAAGAAAGAAGCACCATTAGGACATGCACTCTTAGTAGCTCTGCAGAGACACATAAGTCAGGGACAAAATGTCAGCTTGAGCCTTCATTTAGAATTTCCTGGCTTTAGTCAGTTGGTGTCTTTTGGGTGAGCTTGTATTTAAGAGAGCACATGCAGTATTTAAGATCAACTACAAGATTCAAGAAATTTTAGAAAATAACGTTTAACTAATTACGAACTGTAATTTAATATCATTATGTATTGTGTGTGGATTGAAAAGGAGAATTCAGTATACAACCTGATGTCTATATTCATTTAAAAAAGGCAATGTAACAGATAACTGGCAGTAACTGTCATAGGGCTTCAGTAGTGATGGACACTATTACCTCAGATTAATAATGACTCACTGGAGCTCATTTGCTTTTATATATTTCTTTCCATTTTAATTTTAAGCCTATGGTCTTTTGGCATCATTTACAACTGAAAGCTGTGGTGTAGGAATCAGTTTCAATGTAATTTAAGGCCTCTGGCTGTTAGTCAGGGCCTCCATATGGCATAATAAGAGGTTATCACATTCATCTGTAAAAACTGCAAATGTTTTAGCAGTTTCTCAGTCCTTTACTACCTCTATCCAAGTCATACATGCAGGACTATCACCTGAACAGCAGACTTGGTTGAGATCAATAAACAGAGAAGACCCCACAAAGCATTGTAAATGAAGAGTTTGTTTAGTAGCTGTAATAGGAAATAACCATAGTTCCCTTTTTTCCCCCTCCCCCAGCACTTTTCTTTAGGAAAACTCCAAAGATTTTAAAAGGGCACTAAAGAAATTTGTATTGGCCACCTTGTATGACAGGCCAAGTAAGCCTTGTGGGATTAGATTCAGGGCTCTAATAAATGTCCTGCAATGGCTCTTTCTTTTTAAATATTATTTCTCCCTTGAATGCCTTCTATGACAACCTATTCCAACTCTTGCAACCCTCACTCCTCCCCTTAACTGGATTCAGAAAAAAGAGCAAATATGTGGTTTTTCAAAGAAGAATTGAACAATATAGTTAAGATAAGGCGTAAGAATGTGATTCAGGATATTAAATAATTATTAAAATGTTGCTAGTTCTGTTCAGAGGACTAATTAACAGGAATAAAGTGTCTTGCCACATTCTTGTTCTTTCCATAAATGAATTTTTTATTTTGTTTGGAATTTGTGAACTAAAAACTTTTAAAATCTTTGAGTATTATGTTTCTTAAGGTTATATACTTGAACTCAAATATTTAATTCTGTTGTCTAACAGAGTAAGATTACTAGCTTGCAAATTGACATCTCTCAAGAAAGAAAAAATTTGGACACAAGTACTTTTCTGCTAAGGTTTGGATTATTTTTTGGCAAATTTTGAAATTTTAGTAACCATTAAGAGAAATTTTGTGAAATGTTATTTACATTGGTGATCAACAAATTCATGAGATTCACTCATCCTTTAAGTAAACATAACAAGCATTGATTTCTGTAAGAACTTTATTGTCTCATAACCACATGATAATATAATGAAATTTGTATTATAAAAGCATGCTCCAAAACAATATGAAGCAATTAATATGGCAGATATCTGTAGGAATAGTTTAGTATTTAGGGACAGATTCTCATCCCTAGTGTCACCATGAATATATAGACACTGTATATGTAACTTATATTTGCTTATGGACTTCAGGGCTTTTAGAAATATGTCTATTCTGAATGCTTACCACATTATTTGCCAAAAAAGTCACATGCACAGCTGAGAAAATACTGAAATGGGCATTTGCCCAAATTTAAAATGTATCTTGAAAAGTGCGCTTAGAAAAATTTTATGAAATCACCCCAGAAATGCATTTAAGGGAGTAAAACCTACCAGGGGAGAAAAAAAGCCCAAAATTTGGAATTACAACACATTGTAAATAATTTTGTATATGTATTTCTGTAATTCTTATGTAGATACCTATTTGCTGGAACTGTGGAAATAAAATACACGACTTTTCTCAATAAGTGATACTAAATACAACATAGAGCTGTCAGTTTTCTAATTTTAGCATATTTGATCTCAGGATTCCTTTTATATGGAATATTTTTGCAAGAAAGAAGCAAAGGTTCTTCTAAGGCAGCAAAGGACTTCGGCTAAAGGCTATAGATGGCAATGGAAAGATTACGATTGATTTCACAAGGATTTGGACTTAGCCCAAAGTACACACAAAAGTTCATACAAATCAGTGAACAGTCCAGGATTAAGACATTAGCCAATAATTTCCAAAGTGACTGTTGACTTTGTGCCTCCATTATGACACACAGTATCCTGATTTCAACAAAGTTTTGAGTACACACTGAAAATTAGGACCACTTTATTGAAATGTGAGTTGAGAACCCCATAATATGGGGTTATGAAAATTCTGTTCTTGGTTCTAGCAGGAGTCATAATGCAGGATTTGTATAGCTGGCAAATCATCACATTATGTTATTAAATTGTAGGTTTCATAAGCAATATGAAAGAAACTTGCTATGCTGAGTTCATTTTGCAATTTGTGGTATTAGTAGATAAGAAAAATAAAGTGCATTATATAGAAAGGTAGGTTTGAACAGATGTTCCCAAATGGTGTGGGGGGTGAGGAAGGTAAAATTTTCCTTCCATTCAGATGTCTGTCTTGAATTTCTCACAGTTTTTGCAGACAGTTTGGCTCACTTCCAACATACATCGTTGCCTGTCTGGTATGAAAAATGCCATCTGTGGTGTATGGAAGTTCTTTCTTTAAAAGTGGCCTGCTAATTATTCTTCAGGCAGGTGTTACTAAAGTGAAGTCAGGTGTCAAGCATAGCATAAACTTCAAATTGACTAAAATTGCTCTGTTCTTCTAAACTGTTCTTTCCCAAAAGAATAGAATGCAATATTAGAGAGAATTGAAATGTTGGTTGATACAGCATTGAGATGACTCATGCAGCAGCATATATTGTGGTGACACTCAAAAACAGAAAGTTAAAGGATGTGGGCTGAATGAAGTGTATAAATTTTCCAAAACAAATGTCCTTCTGATTCTTATAAAATGCCTTGCTGGTCCATTATGCTTGCATTGCCATGTTGCAAAATGTTAAAAATCCTGATGTTCTTAGAAATTTCAGACAGGGTAAAAGGTGGTGGAAAGAATTTCCTTCTGTGCTCTGGAAGACTGGAAAAGCTGTTTGATGAAAAGAGTGTGGAAGATGGCTGTTTTGTGTGAATGACACCTGCAAATTCTCACCTACATTCACTCTCCAAACCACTCATGCCTTAAAGCTTTTTGAAGATTAATAGGATGGTTAATGGGCCAGAATCAACACATGAGGGCTGCAGGCAGCCATTCAGCTGATCCATGAGCCCCGGCTCCCAGGATAAGCACTGCTGCTGCCTCTCATTTGCAGTGGTTAGTGTGCTGTTCTATTCTTTACATGACATCAGCCCTCCCAACTCAAGATGAAAACTCACCACACTGAGCCAGATGTTACAACACTTCTCTCTCCCTAACAGATGAGTGTTGTTAGGAGGTGAGGGATTACTAGTATAAATGCAAGACTTCCTACTTTCTATGCCATTTTCCGAAGATTTTTTTGAATAAACAGTCCTTTTACTATTTGTAATCTTGGTGTTCAGAATGACTGACATTGTTAATGGTTTGAAAAATGAGGACGAGGAAAGCACAGGCACATTTCCTCCTTTTGACAGTAAGACTTCGCATTGTTTGCTTTATCAGTGATGAAAGTAATCCAACTTTCTCTCCTGCCTTAAGCAGACCCTTGACAAAATATTTACAATAGATTTATATGATGATGAGATAAAGAGAAGTCCTGTAAGTAACCAAGAATGCAGTGCTGTTACATTTTTGATCAATCCTGAGACATCTGGATGATTTTGAACTACTAGTCTTTTACATGAAAAACAGTTTTACTTCCATAAGGACTTCCTCTCGTGTTTTCAATATCAGGCTTAGCCTCTAACGGCCTTAGCATATTGTGATAATGAGATGTACACAAAGCACTGGCATGCAGCATTATTGAGATGATTTCCTTTTTGGCTCAGCCAGATTCCTGTTAAAAGTTATACGGACTCTTAAGAGACTAACAAAAGAAGAATTAAAGATCCAGCAATGGCACGAAGATAAGCCTGATGAAGCTGGAGTTAGGCTCTCATGAAATTAAAAGCAGACTTTGTATGAATACATTTATGAAATACACCATTGCAATTTCATTGCACAACAAAGCCACAAAGCCCTAAACCCCTTTTTTGGCCCAGGTTGAACACCTATCAAAATCCCAGTATTACTTTGTAGAGTGGGTTCTTCATTAGCATTCTTCATTGCAGAATAGAGGCTTGGATAAATATATTCCAATTAGAAAAAAAGGAAAATAAAACGGATATTTGCGCTGAAAAGGTTTCTGTGCTGTATTGCATTAATGACTAAATCCCATCCCATATCTGTTCACAGTATAGATTAAATGAAGATGAAGCCATAAGTTTGTGATCAAACCCATCCTACAACAGCATTTTAAATGATTTTGAGAAGAGAGCATTTGACAGATCAATACAAAGATTTATTTTCAATCAAAAGGAGACTATAATCCCCTAACATATTTGCAAATACGTGCAAACACCTTCCACTGCTTCACAATAACATAAAATCACAATGGTTTAAAAAAAGACTTCTTCACTGAACACTCTAAGGAGTCAACTTTGATGAGTCTGATAAAACTCTGAGGACAAAGGCAGATACAAGTTTCTTAGACATTTTGCTAGCAAAAGATTATATTATCATTGTGATATTTAAATTGGCATCTAAGGAATCATGTTGAAAGGTATATGCAGCTTTAAACAAACCATAGGCACCTCTTATCTGTGCTTTTGCCTATCACTGCTCTTTCTGAGGAGAAACTTCCCAGCTGTATAACAATTCAGAGAATGGCAATGGAAGAAATTAATATGAATGATGATATATCTACCTGCAACTGCACTTTGCTGGAATGCTCCTTGCATATTTCATTTTTTGTTCCAATTAGGAAATTGATAAAATTTTGCTCTGACTCCACACTATTGCAGTGGCTTAGGCATCCTGCATAGGTATGATTCAGAAAGACAAACCAGATTAAGTACTTACATGAGAAATGGAGCGATTCAGAGAATTTCAGTTTCCCAAAATAGCCAAGAAAAATACTGTAGAGATCATTACCCTTATATTTTGAAAAAATGAAAACTCTCAACTTCTGAAATGCCAGTTGGCATAAGGTCAAAGACATTATTAATATGATACTGTCAGTAAAACGAGATGCCTGTGAAAAAAAAACATGGAAAAATGGAAAAGATTCCTTTAAGAAGCCTTTACACGGGAAGTTTTATTTTCTCCCTACATTGGAGCAAAATTTGGGGTTTGTTCAGTTAAAAAGCTGAAAAATTACAAAAGCAAAAAAGTGTGAACTAAATTGGAGATGTAGAATTACATGCTTCAAATTCCTATAACTTTGTAACAACACCTGGACTCAAATGGCACACCCATATTCAGTGGAACTTTCAAAATGCGCCTGATATTAATATTAACTTTATCCTCTGAATTCTGAAGAGTTGATAGAGATAAGCCTCTGTTTATTCTCAGTCTCCTGCTTCCCATTTCTTCCACTCACTACATGCCAAATTCAAAGACGTACCTATCCACGGCCCAAAGGAAAGGACCAAGGAAGTTACAAAAGTAGCTAAAATACCAACAGCAGTTTTACTGACTGAGAACCATGGCCTAAAATCTTCACACATTCACAAGTAACCACAGCAAGTTGAAAGGTCAATGTACATTTATTTAAAATTGAAAAATATATTTTAAATGTAATTTATTTAAAACATTTATTGATTGATTCAGTTCAACTATTCAGCTTATGGTAGATTTTGTAGTCTTTTAACTATGAGCACATTCCCCAGGTACCTCATGAATCCCCTAAAAGCTAGAGAGCTGATTTATGTCAAAATTCTGGAATTGATTCATTGCGAACCTACCCTAAGTAGACAGAACTGACCTTGATAGTTGCATCTGGGCTCTTGAAGATCTTTTTCTAATTTTCCACTGTTTTGTCTTCCAGTACCCTGAAAAATTGCCACAAAAAAACCACAAACCCCTAAGCATTCCCCAAGACACTATGCATACAAATCTTACCATTCTGATTGGGCTTTGGCTCAGATGTCAAAACAGTAAGTGTTTCAAACAGGTAAACAACACAGCAAGGAAAACAGTACAAACATCTTGATCACAGCTGCTGTGTAAGTTACTCTGCAACACAGGAAGGATTCCCCACAACTCAATATCAGGGAATGCATTCCATACTTATGACATATGAATTTGAAGCCTAGTTCATTCCCCAAACACAAAAAGAGATTAGAAACACTCATGAATACATGGGAACCTAGAATGAAGGAGAAAAAAGTAGGCATTCCCTAAGTGAATTTTGTAGTGGATAGCCTTTTTTTCCCTCAAAATTATGTGCATGCATAAATGAAATTTCATATTGCTTTTCACTTACAGTCATCGTATAAAAAAGAGGACAAAAAAAAAAAAAAGCAAGAAAAAAGCTTTTTCTATGGAAAATGTGACATATATATTACCTGTAATTTGATTGATCATACTAATTTCAATCATTTGCTTTTATAAATAACTTATATGGTTATTCTTGCTTTTCATATATTAAAGTTTGCAGCATGAAATGAACTTCAGGCTTGCAAAATGAAATTCACTCTAAGATTGAATACATTTATCTTTAAGTTTAACAGCCATTTCCAGCACTTATATATTACAGTAGTCTTTAATTAAGTCATCATATGCTACCTTGTACTGGGACCTCTATCTAGATTACTGGTCTAGATTTCAAATAGCCAAAAAACTTTGAGGTATTAATGAATTTTCACTTGCTTGCTTTCCTTTGCGTTTTTTTCCCCCTTCCTTCTTTTTCTGCTAATAGTTATTTGCAGATTTTGGTGTATTTATTAATGCTCTTGTTTTAATTATTTTTCAGTCCACATTTCAGCATTTAGTTATTTCTGTAAGCTTCCAGAACCTTCTGGAGCTACAGCTTCAGCCAGTTACTTTCTGAAAGAAATCCTGTTGATTAAAAAAGGCCTCCAGCTTCTGTCTTTATCTAATGGCTGATTAAGAAAGAATGTATTTATGTCAGCAGGACTTAGTTAGCAGAGAACAGATATTTAGTTAGCAGATATTTGGGCAGCTAAAGAGACTGCTAAGCTGTGGAGAGCATGCTGGGAATGTCTCCAGGTAGGATACAATTGTACAATATTGCAAGGTTTAGTTCTCAACGTGTGACATATAAATTACCTGGAGTATCAAAAGAAGTGGAGCAGTGAAGCATGTCTTTATTCAGGTTTAAGCTGCAGGGAGAACCTGGTACTTCTTCCTGGGGCGGTCTCATGGTGGGAGGTGGGCTTTGGCACTGGGTCAAAGGAGTAGTAGGAGCATGTGTGTGACCATGTGGCTTCAAGGATGGCAGGCAGGTGATGGGCAATGTTTTCACAGTGCGCCTGGAGCGGCATGAAACAAATAAAGGGGAGCAAGAGGCTGCTTGTGGATGAGTGGTGGACGGAGACCTTCTGAGTGGAGAAGGCTGTCAGCTTATGTCTCTGGGCAGCAGGAGAAAGGCACTTTCTTTGCCCTCAGACCTGAATTAGTGGTATTGATGCACTGACTTAAAGGTGGGGAGGGAGAACAGACTCTGTAAAACAGGAGCACAGAGGCAGCTGGGCCATAAGTGAGCATTTGCTCTGGAGTGGTAGGGGGCAGCGGCTGCAGACTCGCTGAGGGCGTGTGGAGCTGGCACTGTCCATCTCCGGACAGGCCTAGTGGCACAGGAGGCCTGTTGCCTGCCAGAGGACCTGGTAAATTATTCCTTGGAAGTAAAGGGGATTTCCACCTTTCCAAAAGTGTTCTACTGCCTTTGGTAGCTAAGCTTTGTAGTCTTTTTATTTTATTCGAACACATTAATTGCACTCAGCATTAATAAATCACTGTAATTTATTTAAAGGAGTCATCCATGGAAAACAATCTCTTTCTCAAGGACTAGGGATTTGAAGGCTAGAAAGAAGTAGAAGCTATGTGGTTTTCCTAGGAAAGAAAAATTATTCTTTGGTCCTTATAATAAAGAAAAACAGATGACTTAAAGCCAAATGATTCTTGAAGATCTCAAGCTTTAAAATATTACCCAATGACTTTTATAAAGTTCATCTGCTGCTGATACTAGAGTGTATCTTTAAAAATGTCCAGTGCTAACAGACAACAGTCTTTCTGTTGAAGTTCATGCATGTGGGCATACTCTTTATAATTCTCTATGACTGTTCTTTATAAAAAAAAACCCAAAAAACAAACACAATCAGCATTTTGTTTAGCCTTGCTTGAAAAGTTGTGCTTTCTATTTTTCCTCTTAGAAATTATTCAAATGATTCCTACTGGTGCACAGGGAGTAAAGTGGTAGCATGTGCTATAATCTCATGTGTGCCTCCCATGTCATGAAATCTTTTATAATTTTGGATCTACCTAGTGTTGATATTCAGCTGTTCCTAATTCAAAACCACGAGACTGTTCTGGTGATAACAAATAGTAACAATCACTGGCCACATGACACGAGGACCTATTAAATAGGTTATAACACACCTAATAACATGATCTCAATGTATAAGATATCTGTCCAGCTACATAATGCTGACTTAATATGTAGTTTGCAGCATACAGCAGCCTGAACCCTGATGTTCCTAAAAAATTAAACTGAAATAAGGTTTTCAGAAATAAAAGTGCAAGAAATTGCACAGCAGAGCATGCCAGATAAAATTTGGAAACGTTCACAACAGGTGGGCAGGCTGTTCTTCTAAAGTTACTTACTTGATAAATCTGCCTTGAAGATGAAATTTATTTTTCCAGTAACTCCCGTCCCATTCCCTCTCACACAAAAAAAACCCCAAAACACATTTTTCCTCAGTTAGAACAAAAGGTTAAATTATTTCAAGTGCATACAATGATGGAAAATATTACAAAAATACCCCAAAATAGTGTCTGCCTTATTCTTCAGCCTGTTTGAGCATCCTGATGACTGCTCCCTGTTCTATGGTTACCAGTTCTGTGTAGCAGAAATGGAAAGCTAGCAGTAAGTTCCCAAGTGCATGGCATAACATTGATTAATATGCAAGAACATCCCTATCTTTGTGTCTCTGGAGTCATTAGCTCTTAATAAGACTTGTGTATTTGTTTATATATATATATATANTATTTTATAATGCTAGTTTTATAATAACATGGATACACTTAGTGCTCCTGTGATAACATCCACTACAAAGCAGGAATGTAGGTGCTGTGTACTTAGAGTGGTGATACAAAAAATGCTGACATTCTGTGTACTCATTTAAAATGTATTCCTTTAAAGTTCTTCTATTCACAGATACTACTACATAAACAGTGCATACTAAGCCAGCTAAGTTCTGGATATGATTTAGTTTACTGTGAATGACTGCCAAGGCAGACTATACAGCCCATCCCAATTTCAACCTGCCCTAATTCCCTTTATGACTTTATTATTTGATGCTGTTTTACTGCTTAGAGAGACCTAAACAGGAAGACTCTGGGTGTTCTCTGTTCAAGAAGTGGGTGGGATGAAGTTCTTAAGAGAAAACAAAATATGATCCACCTACAGATCACGTTAGGCCAGCTCCCCAGTTTCCTCTAAATAGAACAGAGGCCTTTGTTGCCTTAGATACTGGAACTATCTACTAGTCAAAGCAGGATCCCAGTCTCCATACAGAACATCCTCCTGCATTTTTGATGGCAGTGTAGGATGGGAAATATTAACTTTTCTGTTTGTTGATTTTATTGTAACGAGGAAAAAAAAAGATTATTTAAGTCTCTGCAGAAAATAAAATAATAAAAAAAGTCAACTCTCACAAAAAAATTCTGCAAGGTGACTGAATGGAGGGAGCATTGTGTGGGAGAGGCTTAGTACCTCCAATGAAGCAACATTCCTTTATTTTCCATTACTTTCTTAACAACAGAAAGAAGGAGCACTGCAAACTGCACGCTAAGTTTCAAGGCACAAGTAGACAACAGCAGCTACATTGGCAGAGCCAGACCACTAAAGCTTTTGAAACACTCATAAATGCTCCAGATAAGATTTCAAACTGTTTCCCTCACCAGAAATGCAGGTATTGTAGTGGTGTCTCCTATTTTTTCTTGGACTGGGAAGCTGGAAAACACAACCCATTATTTTCCCCTGCAAAGCATGATGAAGTCCAATTTCCATCCTTCCTGTTTGAAAGCAAGAGCTTCACTACAGTCATATTGGGGTGACAATTTACAATGACATGGAGGTCCAAAACAATCTTTAAGAAAGTAGAAAGTCCTAAAAACTTGATGGATTCCCTTCTTTCCCAGCATGGTGTGATATGATGTAGTGGTTCCATGGTACTTAAAATGTATCTAACCTTGTGTAGCCATGGGCTCCCTTGCCCTGCTAATCATTCTCACTCCAGAATGGTCCCCAGCTCACTGATAACAATTTTTGTGGGATTAAGTGTTGGCCATTTTAACTCTGAAAGCTGATGATGGAGCAAGATGAACACCAGCACAAGACCGAGGAAGGGCTTCAGGTGAGATGGTATGGCTGAGGTGAGCGGGAGTTAGAGGAGCTTGAGCGTGAGAGTAATGTCATAGAAATACTGAGGCTAATCTAAATGAAGAGCAAATGTTTTCTGTCATTGCCTGCCATGAAGATCTAAACAGAATGCTGTTGATTTGTGTGATTTTGAGTAAATTTGGAATTTTTATTTAGATTAATTCAGATTTTAGAAGTTAACAACTAGAGTTTTATAAGAATTTCAGATCATCATAAACCACCAATGAAATTGAGAACTTCATTGAGAACTAGGATGCAATTTTAATGCATATAAATACATTTAAAATTTTTTTTACTTATAGTATTAGTATAAACCATGCATATTAAGAGAGTGTCCAACTCTATTTCATCATCAATGCCCTTTCACAATACTTCTGCTTTGTTCAGCTAAAAGTAGACTATTTTATTGGTATTTCCAGTAATTTCCTGACAGCCATTCTCTACAGTATTGTAACACTATTCAAACTGCAAAATATTGTTATGTCGACCTTCCATGTTGTCGCTTAAATGGCAACTTATTTAATACAAACATCACAAATGCGTAATTCTTCATTTTAATGTCAATTTCTCTGCATACACTTTTCCTAAACAGAAACTTCAGCTGAAATTACCCAGCATAGTTCCTTTCTAAAGGCTAAACTAAAGGCTAAAAACTAAAGGCTGATGCAAAGTAAAAATTTTTTTTTTAATGACTGTCAGAATTTAAATTCCAGTAAAATCTTTTACAGCAGGATTTGCAGTCCATTTCTTCTGCAAAGACTGTTAGTGGAATTGCACATTTGAGATGAAGGGATTGTTGAGACATTGTGTTCTTTTATTTTTGGCTAATTTATTTAATCAGAAATCTTATTATTTGTAATAACACCAAGTATCAAGCATGATTGACAAACATTTGACATGCTCCTCAGATTCAGACTAAACATCTTGAATGCACAAAACCTATCTGTATTCACATTTCTAAAAGTAATTTTCTACAAGGATCTAGCATATATCTCTTTTCACCATTCCTATTTCCCTAGTTTTCATTCCTTCATAATTGAAAGCATAATAGATGGCTTCCAGAGGCTACCTTCAATGCAGTGATGTTAACTGAAGCTATATAAAATGGAGCCGTGATAAGCCCTATTAAAAAAAAATAAAAACTTTTAATGGGAAGAATGCTGGACTAACCCATACAGCTGAACAGGAGTCAAGGAGCACCCCTTGGCTTGTTACTCAAAACCCTCAACGTTTTATTTTTATGGAACTGCAAACCTGAGCCATAATTTCTATTTTTGTGTGGAAATCTGTCTAAAATTGAGAAAGGGTGACTTGAGCTCTGCGGATTTTTCAGGGTTTGAGATTTTTGAGGGTGAGAAGGGAACTGGGCTGCGCGAGAGCTTTCTCCCAGTTTCCAGAAGCGGGCCAGGCAGTGATGACACATTAAAAAAAAAAAAAAGAGCCCCCAAACCCAAGCAAACCTCCGAAACAGCACGATGCCGGTTAACCAGAAACTGGAAGCTTCCTCCAAGGAAGCCCTTAAGCCCTCGGGCCCCGGGGGTAACGAGGCGAGGCCGCGGCGGGGCGGCGCGGGGGGCGGGCGGTGCGCGCTGTCCCGGGGAGCGCAGCGCGGCCTGGCCATGGGCGCTGAGGCGGGCGGCCCGCGGGACACCGCGCCGGGCCAGCAGCTCCGCGCCCTCTTCTACGCGCTGCCGCCCGCAGAGAGCTCCTTCCGCACGGTGGAGGAGGTGCCCGACTACGTAGAGAAGGTGAGAGTCCCCTCCTTCCCCACCCTGGCTGCATCCCTCGCCCTTCCCTTCGCCCACCTGCGCCTGTTTTCAAAAGCCACAGGCGCCTCGCAGAAATCATGTCCGCGAAAGGGCACCTAAATTAAGATAAAACCGTCTTTCTGTCATGGCTTTCTGCCTGTAAGCTGCCAGTGTAACTGTGCCCTCTCTTTTCATGTATTTAAATGATGATTTCTCCTGGTTCCAAGAGGTGGAGTTTTCAGAGAAGCACCCCAGATATCTGCGGCTTGGTGCTAAGGTTATATCCAGCAGCATGGATAAGGTGAACAGTGACAGCAAACTGAACTGAGGAAACAAGAAAATGCGATACTGTGTTTGGCTGTTACGGTTCTTAAAGCAAGCAAAAAGTCAGCTCTGTCTGTGCCCTTAAGTCAAGCTCAAAGGCAGAAAAATAAAAGGTTTCTAATTAAAATAAAAAATAAAGACTGTTTTAGAGAATTGAGAACAAATATTTGTGTTGGGGCGGTGCTGTGTCCCAAATATCCAAGGCAAGAGTACAGAGGTCATGGGTGAGAACTCCCTTGTCAGCAGGCAGCAGCAGCATATCCTTCCCTCCCGTCCCGCCCTGCCAGTTTATTCACTTCCAAGAAGATACCTTTGCTCCCTTCTGTCCTACCTATTGCACATACCTTGATTGTCAGCTCCTTCTGAACCCAGATCGATGTCAGCTGTTCACAGAGACAGCACATAAACACTACCTTGCCCTTGTCAAGGTAAATTCAGCCCAGCTTCAGTAAAGAGCTGCACTTTTTACATGGGTTTTGATAGTTCTGACTAGCTCCTCTGCCAGGTATACCTTGGACTGCTGTGCAGCAGCTGCTGGCAGACTGCATGGGGGTGTCATGGGCTGCACAGAGCAGTGCAGCATCGTCAGCAGCTTTCTGGGAACTGTAGTATTCAGCAGTCCCTCGTTGAGGGATGTTATCAGCAAAGGTAAACCCTTTTGCATAAGGTAAGCAGAAAGCTGCTGCAAGCCCAGCCTGTGTGTGCAGTGTTTGGTCAATGGACTGCTGTCCTCAGAGGTGTTTTGCAACTAAGCTATAGAGTCATGATCAAGGAAGATCGGTGGTTTTGCCTAGTCAGCTGATTTCTCCCTCCATCTCTCTCTACTATCTCAGTCCCTTTTACTATTCCTACATTTCCAGCAGAATATCATTCACTTTCTTGTCTGCAGCATACCTTAACATCCTTGGGCTTTCTTCTCCCATGTGCAATATTCAGGTCAGACATTAGCCAAACCTGGAATTTCTTTTACTAGGCACACGGGTGTAAGTCTGTGAAAGGATTCTTAATACTTTGAATTATGAAAGCACCTGCAGGCTTCTGCTGTTATATAGCAGTGTTGTGATAAGCTTGTAAAGGAGTATTTCTCACAAAAAAACCAACACTAAAAAAAAGGTTTCCCATTACAGATATACTTTGCTTAAATTCGTGTCTTAGGTTAGCTGTGCTAGATTTCCCTCCTGACAGTGCATTTTTTGCTAGAACAGATCTTTTGATGCTTGTCTAGGCGGGCATATAAAAGTATTTTAGTGGCATAACTGTTTTAACTCTTCGGCTTTGGTCTGAGCTTAGGCAGAGTTCATCCATCCTTTCTGGCCTTCTTTATGGGCAGATGGCAGCTACCTACAGTCCCTCTCCAGTTTCTTGACTGTTTGGGGAACAATTACAGGAGCAGTATATCCATTGGCTTCATCAGCAATAGATTTAATAGTGACCTGATGAGCCTTTCAAGGAGGTCTTGGGAATGCTAACTCCATTAGTTGGTACAGATACAGAAGTGGATATCTGAACTCAATTCAACACAGAACAAAAAAAATTCTAGTGTAGTGCTGGTAACAAATGAAGGCCTCAGCTCAAATAATTTACTCTAAAAGACAATAATGAGAATGTGTGTGTGAAACAAACTACTGATTACATTAGTGTCCCTAAATAGTGTGAGTTTTTTTTTTTTTTTCTGAGACGCTAATGAAATTTGCATCTCAGATCTGTAATCTTTTGGGTATCAGATGGATGAAAGTATTTCTAGGACATTAGATGACATGTCCATACAGTTGTAGGGATATGCACCTTCCAACATTAGACAGGTGGCAGAACCTCCAAATTCACCCAAACATTCATGGGTTTAGCGATCTGCAAAATGGAGCTGGTTGGCTTACAGAATACAGGCACTTCACAGGAGTGGCACCTTTGAGCTGGAGTCACCTGTGCTATTACATCTGGGTAGGAAGTGACAGCAGGGGCTGAAGCAGCTCTGGTTCTGAGAACAGAATAGTTAGCCTAACTTGTGCAGTGTACTTTCTGTCTCTGGTTATATTGCTTCCATTTTCAGAAGCAATGGTCCTTGCACTGTTGCTCTGTATGTTTGGCAGAGCTGTATGTAAAGGCCTCAAGTCTGTTTAAATCAGAATCTGATCAGCTGCTACCAATGACACGTAGCAAAGCTCTACAGCAGTGCCCAGGGAAAACAAATCTCCAGAATTCTGGGAAAAGGGGTGAATCTTGGATAATCATCATAGAATTTATTTTTGTAAACTTTTTGTCATCTAGAATTCAAATCCCTTGATTTTTCTGTATTTCTGGGAAGCATGTAAATTTTCTTTCTCCAGGACAGGACATCCTGATTTTTAAAATCTATACTGATGCTTGCCCATTCCTTTTAAGGGCATCCTCTTTCCTGTGGGTGTAAGATTAGGCTCTGCATGCTCTGTTGGTTGTTTTTTGGTTAGTTTTATTTTTTTTTAATTCTCTCACAATCTACAGATGGGCAGGTGAAATGATTCTTTTTGTTTGCCAAACATAGTTTTCATGAACCATAAATTCACTTCGTACCTTGCTATGGTCTGAAATTATCACTTGTGCTCTGTAAAGACTTCCATGAGTCAGACTTCTGAAAAGACAGTCCTTCTGCTGAGAACTCCAAAATGAAAGCTTTAATAATCACTGTTTTCCTTTTCAATTTACTCTCTTGAGAGCCTAAAGAATAAGTTCCCATTTAAACTCAAATCACATTTTAGGGTTTGCTTCTAAATAATGAGGCACAGAACCTTCATATTTAGTTTTACTTGAAAGTTGGGATTCTTATGTTATAAGGATCTGGGACTTTAAGAAAACAAAAACTGTTTAAAGAATTGCAATAAAACTATGACTATGTGCTGAATTTCAACCTAGAATATTATTCTTTGCAACAGTATAAAGTGGAAACTGATTTTAAATGGTCCTTTGCGTTCTGTAGAGCTGGTTACTTAAAATGGAACCTTGTTACACAGTCCTCAGAGTAAGTCTTTCATGTGATGGATCAGTTATTCAGGTAAACCACAAGCTAATGCAGATCTCCATTGAATATTACTTCTGTTGGGTGAAGAGAAAAAACCTGGAAACAGAGAGTAAAACATTTATGGACCAGAAGATATCAAAAGGATCTGTCTTATGTCACTGACCTGTGATGTCAACAGTGGCTATTTCTTAACTTTGTGCCATTTTGTTTGTAGAGACAACCCTTGAAAACAGTTGTAGAGATAGCCATCCTCAATGGCTTCCTTAAATGTCTTCATTGTCCTTTTAACTTAAAAACAAACAAACAAACAAACAACAACAACAAANATTTTCTCTCTTACTGTCTCCTTTTTTCCTGAATTATTTGCATTCTTCTTCTGTTGCATTACATCTCATCCTTACACTGTGGGCTGTTTGGGTCAGGGAATGCCTTTTCATTCTCCATGACAATAGCTGTCAGTCACATAAAGAATACATACTAGCCTAGATGTAGTTGAGCCCATTGATCTGCTTTGGCCCAAGTTTAATATAGGTGTGTGAGAGAGATGTAGTAATTTCTTAGATAGTAACAGGTATGCCATAAATCTTTTTGTTTATAGTCTCCTTGATGAGCAGGAGGTTAAGGATGTCTGAATGTTTCTTTATCCACCTTGCTATGACACTCCCCATTTGTGAGTCAAAAAGTGGTGCCAACTGCTTGGCTGTTTCACAGCTTCACGGCGGGAGGAAAATGTTTAATGAAGTCAGTAAGACAGAAGTTGTAATAGTGTACATTAATATGAAGTGTTTCAGCTGTTTCAGAGGTTGCTAGTTAAAATGAGTCATCACATGGAATACAGACATTGTATATTTCCTATTAACTATTTTTATTTCATGAATAAAGCATGTCACTTTCTCTGTTCTGAGCCCATTCAATTTGCTCTGCAGCCTCTGCTGTTCCATACCTTAAAACTGCTTGTAGTCTGTGCTAGAACTGCCTCTTAACATTGTCATTAAGTGTTTTGTAGTTTTTCTTATTTTCTTATTCTTTCTCTCTTTTCTCTGCTGGAGTGCACAGCTGTGACCATGAATCTTTGTTTGCTGAGTTAGGACTCTGTTACTTGATTATATCAATTAGGAAAAGTACATTAAAAGTCTTATCTACTTAGAAATTAAGCAGATAGAGAGAGCAAAACAAGGAGTATTTATATTTTCCTAAAATGTTTAATTGATTTCAAATGGAAGATTTTAGGGTTTCTTTATTATTTTATTATTATATTATTTCTTATTTATTCCAATATTGGAAGATTTACCACATTGGTTTTCTTAGGTGCTGCTTAGGCTTTATGGCCTTTACAGGTCTTCCCTTGCTTTCTAGTTTTTTATATTATCAGTTGGTGCCTATCGGAAACAGGCTTTTAGGTGCCTAAAATGCTTATACAGAGTAAGCTAGGCACCTAAATTAAAAAGTGTCATGTTGATATTAATCTCTGTTCATCTGTTATTGTAACCTAACCCTGTGCTGCTGAAGTTTGTGAACTTTCACATTTTCTAGACGCTATAAATCTCTTGCTGTTTGCGTGGTTTGAATCATCCAATTCTTCTTCGACTGAGCAATCTGGTCTGTATCCATCTTAGTCTCTTTAGTGTCCCAGCCTAGTAGGAATTCCCAGATCATATCTCACTTGGCAACAAAAATGAGCGCCCTCCAAAATGCAATGGTATTTGCAGAGAAAACATGCTTCTATTAAAATGTTTTATGGGCAGGAGCAGCCCCTCTTCTACAGCAGTGCAGTTTGGAGGGTTCCAGGCAGTGAAGCTGGAGGTGTTTGCAGGTTATTTGAAGGGAGCAGAAGCAGCAGAAAACTTACAGGACAAGTATGGCAGTGTGGTGCCTCCCAGAGTGGTGCAGAACTGGTCTCGCGTTTCTCTTGCCCTGCAAAACATGGTGGGAATTTTATGCCTTAATATAACCGAAAAGCAGTTGCCTAAATGTCTCAAAGGTCACCTAAAAGTTTTCTACAGAGCAAGGGAGGCTGTGAAGGGACATTTGCTTGCACAGAGATCTGATAACTCCTTCCCATTTTCCTTGCCACAGGCCTTCTAGATTTTGGTGGTGATGGCTAAAACGCTGGCCCTGCCTAATTCCTTCCACACATGAAGTGCAAAGACTGTTAGGACTCCAGTGTCAGTAAAAAAAAAAAAAAAAACTCTACCACTTACTGTTACTCAAGCCTTTTTCTTGTTGCCTGAGATGATAAAAAATTGAGAACAGGTCTGACAGTCTTTGATGATGAAAAACGATACTGTCACTAAGATGTTACCAGCCCTACCACCAGGTACACCTTTCACTAAGGGGTGGTGTTGCTGTGCATTTTCAGCTTGCCAGTTGATCTGGGATAGAAGATGGACAGTGAGAATTGAATCCTAGACTAAAGCAGTGTTGTGAGTGAGAAATGTTTCAGTCCTGCTCATCATTATACTTTTCTGCAGAAAGGCAGAAAACTATTTTGCAGTCAGTACAATCCCAAAGAAAGAGGGGAACATTGTATCATTGTCACTTGGTCTGGGAAGAGAACATGGTGTATGGCCCAAACTGGAACGGGCTGCATAGTGATTGGGTTCACTGATGAAAGCACATACAGAAGAGCTGTTGTTGTCTGCAGTGAAAAGCATGGCAATAGAAATGCCAAGTATTTAGTCACTTTATGCCAAGTCACTTTACTGTATCTTTCAGATAATGATGTTGGATGCCAAATTCAGTGGCTGAAAACACTCAAAAAACTTCATACAATATCAAATTCAAACCAGATTCTGTTTTGCTTTGTGCTTGGAGGAGTCCACAAATATTGGTGCTCTCACTGATTTACTTAAATATGAGAAATATAAGTTTGGAAAGACTTTTGCATTTTGTTCTGATAATGTTTGAGCTTATGTGCAGAATATACAAAAGAAAACATTGTGGGAGGAGGTTACAGCAATGGATTAATGCTGGTGTTGTGGATTAAATGGTAGCCTTGGTTGTTCTGATTTTTAAGGTCCATGTGGAGCTTTATTACAGGAGTAGCTACTAAAGTGCCAGCCAATCTGAGAAGCATCTCACTGCATAACATGCTGTTAGGAAAAGTGTATCTAATTTTATTTTGCTGTGACTTTCTTTTTTTTTTTTGCAAACTATTTTTAGAGTATTCCATTCTTCATTACTTTTATTGGGTTGGAGTTTGCTGTCAGCTGGATTCAGAAGCGTAAGCTGCCGGGTCGGATCAACGATGGCATAAGTTCTCTTTCCTTAGGTATCCTGTCCCGACTACCAGAGTGAGTATATGAATACAATCTTGAGATTGTTTGGGTTTTAATCACTAAGAAGGAAGAAAATATAATTAGATATTGAAGTTGTTGTTGCTAATTCAAAATGATTAAACAAGGCATCTGGACCTTTCTTTATGCAATTAAATTTTAGTGACGTGTATAAAATCCTTCTAATCTGTAAGGCTAAATATGATTCTTACAGGCTGTTGTCCAGCTCCACATTACCTATTTATCATCAATTCTATTAATCTGTATTGGACCTTGCTGTCACCTTTTGCTGTTTATGGGACTTCACCTGACTTTACTATATCTTATGTTAGACCAGATTTTAGAATCTGGGTTTTCTTTCGTTAAAATACAGAAATATAACAAAATAAAACCAACAAACCAAGTCTATTGTTTTTGTTAGCCTTCGAAAATAAAACTGTGTGCATATAACCAGATCAGTGGTGTCGAATTTTAGCTCTTTTCTGATCCAGAGATGGGGCAACTGAGAGGCACTTCAAAAAACTTTTTATTCTATTTTTCAGTCTCATATGAAGGGTGAGACAATACAGATGTTACAATTTATGCTATCACAATCAGAAGCTGGCTATTTCTTAATTACAAGACACTATAAGTGTTTCTTGGCCTGTCTTTTGCTACACCACGCTGCAGATGCTTTAAAGCCAATCATCTAAAACTACTCTTCATGGGTGTTCTTACAATGCATCTTTCATAGTTCTGTTTCTCTAAAGTATTTAGTCTTATTTGCAACGCCATCTTTCAAAACTTTTTTCTAGCTCTGTTTTTCTCTCAACAATATCTGTCTTATTCCATGGCATTTCTAAGTCAGCATTTCTCATCTCAAAGTTTGCATACAGATCCACACTCTGTGGGCTTTTTGTCAGGCTCTGAAAGCTTTTTACAAATCCATTTCCCACAAATAGAATTGTGAATATGCATGTAATCCAAAGTGCTTTGAACGTAGTAATAATCTTACATTTGACTTCAATGGACTTTAATTCCTGAGAGAATTTTTGCAAACGTGATCACATAATTCACTCTCCAATGTAAAGGCCATAAGATTTACCTGAATTAATTTGGTAAGCAGAGTTGTATTTTAAAGAAATAGCCACTGTGGATTAACTGTGAATCCCAGTGAAAAAATCCAGAAAATTCTTCATATAAATTGCTCTAAGTGTTTTCCAGAAGTTTTAGTTACTTGTGAGTAATATAATGTTTTAGATATGCCTTTGCATGATATGAGCATCCAGATGATAGATTTTATTCATCTTTTCTTTTCAAATGGGGTTACATTTCTATTTCCCATGTACGAATTTGCAGGTGACCATGAAGTTGTATATAATCCCTTCATTATAATAAGAAAAGTTTTTATTATTTGAGTTTTACTATATGGTGTATTTGCAAGCCTTTCAATTATTTCCCTGTTTTTTTTTCAGAATCCTCTGCAGTTTTTCAGCCTTCTTAGTGTTGATGTCTCAAGTGCACTCCATATTTCAGAAATTACTACATCAGTGCCAAATAATGAAGTCATTTGTTCTCTATTTCTACTTGTTGTTCCTCCCTTTATATATCCCAGATCCTTTGAGCCGTCTTTCATCCCTGAATACTTTCTTGGATTCTGTGGCTTACATTCCTCATTCATAGGCAATATGTTCTTGTATTTGGCCACATAGAAATACATGGATTGTACATTTGGTCCTCCTGAAGTAGCCTGAATCCATGAAAAGTTGTCTTTGTTACCTAGAGGTCCCTGGTTTATGTCACTGCAAATTTTACTCCGAGTCTTTTCTTTCAATCCAGATTCTTGATCAAATACATTAAAAGAGCATAGCAACAACAACAACAAAAAAAGCCTTCTAGCTAGAACTCATTTTGTGCAATGTGTAAATCACCCTCTTTGTAATCTATTGATCGTTTGCCATTTTTTAAAGCTTTCTAATCAATACAATCTTTGACAAGGTCCATTAGGTACAAAGACAATTTCTGATAGATTATGTTAATTATCAGTAGTAAATATCCCTGATGAAACCTTTTAAAGACACGCTCCAAAACTCTTCAAATACTGGAAAATGAGAGGCATGAGCTTTCAGTATGAGAAATACTCAACCATAAAGTTATGTCTTCAAACAAAGTTATGTCTAAGTTATTTGAGAATTTCATGAAGTTATTTTTACAGCTAGTGTACCTATGTTCAAATAATTTTTAATGACTTGTGAGCATGATCTTGAAGGAGCAACATTCAACTTTTCAATATGTTGTATGAATTAATTAAATATGTATCAACAAATTAGATTTGTGTGCCGCAACACACAACTCTGATGATGGCTTACTGTAGTCTGCATGAAGCTAATATTGAAATAGATCAAATGTCTCTTATTCAACTTAACCCAAATTTTTTAAGCTTGACAGGCTTACCATGCTGAATATTTACCTTTATTTGTCTGAAATATTCAGAACTGATCAAGTTAAACAAAGGGCCTGAGATACATGTAAAATAAGTTTGAATGGTTTTGCAAGTCCTTTTGGCTTTATTTTAAGAATACTGAAGCAATTGAGATACACTCATTCCTGGAAGAAACGCTTGCTAAGAAAACTAGTGTTGTGTGTGTGTGGAATGCAGCTTTGCAAGGTGCTGAGTACTTTTATTATTTTGACACTCAGTCCTTTGCTGCAGAATTTGGCTTGCAGGCTATGCAGCTTTCTTTTGCAAGATTGTTTCAATTGAGTGAACCAAATGATCCTTAAGGACTCAAAAGTTTGCAGGGTCAGGCAAATCTCCAAGATCAGTACACCTATTTATTGTTACACCAGCACAAGAAGTCTCTTCCAGGTTCCTTGTGCAGCTCTCATGACTGGAAATACCAGACCCTCCTCAGCAGTTCTTTCCAAAGAAGAGGCCTGTAACACTTTTAGCTTTTTGGCTGAATGTGAAAGAAGCAGGCAAAATACAGACTTACTAAATTATGTAATCTCATGTTAATATTGCAATTCTAATGGCGACTGCTTAGTTTAACACCTCTTTTATAAGTAAGAGGAGTTGTAAATAACAGACTGGCTAAAAAGGCTCTAACTGAAAAAACCAGAACACTTTACCCTTCTGTCTTGTGCTTCCATGGTGTGAAAGAACTGGGTCAGACAAAAAAAGGGGAAAAAAATAGCACAGGCAAAAATCTGTTGCTAAGACTTGCACTTCAGTCTGTCCCTTTCAGGAAGAAAAAAGGTAGGGAAAGTTGACAGAAACTGCTAAAACAATATTTCAGCAGAACCCACAGCATCAGGGGAAATAGTAGTGCAAATCATTAACAGCTGAAGGTTAGATTAACACACCATTGATTGTATCCTCTCCCAGGGACTAATTTTCATTTTCTCAACTAGCAGCAATGGTTTGCCACTTCCTTAAAAAAATCTGTGGTTGGGTTTAAAATGGGGGCTTCAGTCTGTTAGTTAAAATGAAGCTTCAAATGTGTCATTGCAAAGAGGTCTTTACATTTAATGAAAAAATTAGGAGTCACTAACCATATTCAGCCTCTAAGTATTTTTTCCATTTCACAGTCTGTGTAACAGAACTATTGCATGTCTTGAGGGCAAACAGTATTTATTTAGTGTTTCATACTTCAGCTTTCTGTTAAGAAAGTGCAAATCATAAATTGTTGATACTTGTATGCCAAATGTTAAAAATGTAGGTGCAAGAGGAAAAGTCTAATCAGACAAGGCAATGTTTTTGTTTTCAGGCTTATTAGACTCAACAGCATGCAGTAAGTTGAATGGTTTGTGCATACATATCATCTCTTGTAAAGTAGCCCATATATTTCTTAAATATAATTTTCTCTGCCCTAATGCATACTATGCATTCCTCTGCATGTATAAGTACTAAATGTTGTATGGGATGAAAATTAATTTGGGAGAAAGGGAGAAACTTGTATTACTGAGTTTAGTCCCAGGATCCTAAATGTTGGTAAAAAAATTTTTGAGAACTTTTATTCTAAATAAATAAATAAATAAATAAATAACTTTTCTAACTAACCATTGCCAAGAGACTCGAATGCTGTTTTAAAAATATTCTCCCAAGAGAATGTTTATTTTGGGTATGAATATCCATTTTACAAGTATGTGCATTATTTCATATTGACCCATTTCTTCTTTTAAAGCAGCAAAACATAAATCAAGTCAAAAAGTGTTTGGGGGATAACTGAGGTAGGTATGTTTTCAAACTAGTTGGGAAAGTATTTATTCTTTATGGTCATGGTCAATTGCCAATTTTTAGTGTTCTGCTCTGCAACACAGTCATACAGTGTATGAGTGTATATGTATATGTCTGATGCAGTTTGGTCAGTCAAGTCTGCAATGAACTTCTCCATTTCTAAAGAGAATATTATAGTCTGTATACATTATTTACCTTGATTTTGAATCAGAGGAAGTTGGAGTTCTCTGAATTGTTGAACATGAGAATGGAATGAGTAAATGGTTTTTGACTAGCTCATGCTAGTAAGTATCTTAAGATACCTAAACATCAGCAATAATTAAGTCAAAGAAGTACAAATCCTGTTTCTGCTGTAGACCAGTGTATTCAGTTTTGTACATCATCTGGATTTTAAATAATCTTTTTTTAGAAGCTGGATTGAAGAGGCAGTTTCATGTATATTTTAGACCAGCAATGCTCCCAAATGAAGCACCTTTGATTGACTGATCCTTCTGGCTGTTCCTCCCTCTGTCCCTTCACTCCTCTTTGGCCAGCATCAGCGTTTGTGTTGCCTTGTGGTGAAGTGGATTGGGAAGCAGGTCCAGCACCTCCCTGTCGCGTTAACCTGCATCAATTCTTACTATGTCTGTGCACAGTCTTGTGCTAGAACGAGAAGTGGGATTGGAAAAGAGCAGCCAGGGTTACAGGACGAGAAATGCTCAATGCTTTTGTAGGCTTACTATAACATATATAGAATTGCAATCTGAAACCAAAGGTTTTCAGTTTTTAAGAGTAACAAAATGCAGAGCTGATTAGAATACACTTGCTTCAAGTTGGTGCAAGTTATTCACAACCTTGTGAAGCTAGGAGTGTCTTGACAGAAGAGGAGAAAGTTGCCTGCATGGATTTAACTATTTGAAGTATGGTGCTGGTTTCCTGAAGTATCTATTAGATACGTTGTATGTGACTATAGAAGATTATAATCTCATAAATTACTGATCGCATTTCTTAGAAGAAAATTTGATACATGCAGTTTCTTGTAAATTACACTTTCACTTCAAGAGTTACTAGGTACATTTTTTCTTCACATCTGTTTGACTAAGACTTTGGACAGATGTTTGTTTAGAGCATGGTCAGATGTGTTGCTTCTGGTCCAGCTGCCCCCTTAGATCTGCCAACATAACTGCACATTTAATTGCTCCCTAACCTGGTCCTGACAAAGTGATCTCTCTAAAAGCAGAAACAAAAGCCCCCCAAGAACTATAAAAGAGGTGTTTAAGCTCAGCTGCATTCATTTTGACAGAGCCAGGTCAGGGAGCAGCTATGCATGCAATTATGGTGGCAGGTTTGAGGGCTGGTAACCACCACACTTAGGGCAGTGATGAGCAGATGGGGCCAAACTGGAAAGGTAGTCACTTAACCTGGTTAAATGGGAAATGGAGCTGCTGTGCCATGCCATGCCCTTAAACCAACTGAACTTCTGGCTACTGCACTTCTTTCTCGCATTCACTTACGTAGTCCTCTCTTTCTCTTGTGTTGGTTCAGGTGCTCATCTGATCCCAAGTGGAGTTATTTTAGTTCACTCTCTGAGCAAAATGGTATTTGCTTTAGGCTGAGAGACAAGCAAATTGTCTGGAAATGGAAAAGGGGTAGCCAAGAGCTATCAGGCTTTAGGTTCCGTCTCTACAGAACCTGCAGTTGCAATCATGCCTGCAGCAGCTAGTTATGACAGTTTAAGGCACTGTCAATAGATGTGTCCAAAAAATAGAATTTTTAATAAGTAACAGGCCTGAAAAGACAGAATCTACTCACCTACCTATTCCTTCCACTTTCCAAGTAGCACTAGGTAGTTACATATTTCACAAGAGCACCCTCCTGGCTTCACTCTCCCATATACACTGTTGGTTGTTCGCACATTTTGCCAAAGGTCACAGCCCTCACAGCTCTCTCAAAGGAACAGGTTTTGAATTAATCACTAATCTTCTGTAGGTAAAGCAGTCAGAGTAAGATAAATAATTTCAGTAAGGGGGTAGTGCTGTGCAGCAGGAGCTGATAGGATTTTCAGGACATAAGCCTAACTCTGGAAGGGGATTTTCAAAATCAATTCAGTTAAACTCATGGCAGTAACTGTCTTACACCTGAACTATTTTTGTTTAATCTAATTCGTTTGTTGTTTTGTTTTGTTTTGTGGTTTTTTTTTTTTAATCTGGTTTGCATTGATGAACCAATTGGGACTAAGTGAGTAAATTAGTTATTCCTGTGTGGATTAATTATCGTATGTTCTTACTGTGTCACTTTAACACAGTTTTATAATTTTGGTGTAAATCATGCCATCTCCTCCAGTAAGTCCAAATCCAGCTGTGCCCAGTAAAGATGCTAGTTCTTCCTGCTTGCTCTCTCATGCTCATCACTACCTCCCTAATTCCCTTTTACCATCTGCACCCTTCCCAGGCATATCAGCAGCCTTATCTTCAGAGGTTTAAACTGTAGAATTCTGGTACTCTGCTTCCATTTGAAGCAGGCTGGAGAGTGCACGTGGGCATAGCTGCTGGCAGAACATAGGAATACCAGTGAGACAGTGCTACTTTTTAGTGATGACTAAGGAAAGATCTGAGCCAGAATTTGAATCTCTGAAATTTCTAATGAAATTGCATATAGGCTACCTTGCATTACGAGGAAGGATTTGGGAGAGCTTGGATATTCTCAAACTGACTGAAACAACTGGTAGTAGTCCCTATCTACCATAATGTTCTACAGATCACTGTATTTCACACAAGCCTGTTAGGGATACAATCACTCTTTCAGGTTGTAACCTCTTACACAGAATGCATATTTTTCTGCATCCTTAGTACTGTATCATGGTCTTTTTCTGTACAGTGGGGCCAGTAAGTGGCTTGGTGATTGCCCATTCCTAATGTCAGAGCCCAGCTTTACTCCTGCCATATCTTTAGAAGCAAAGAGAAGCTGTCAGGGTACATTTTAAAATATACTTGTGCTCTTCTGTGAAACTACTGTGAACTGAATTTACCCTTATTGAAAATATGGTATTAAGCTCAGTAGTCTTCGTAGCTCACAAAATATACTGATTTCTCAAATCCATTAAACATTGTGCAGATTTTTTTATTCCATGTTTTTGTATTTTCATTAAGCTAAATTGTGTCATTTTTCACACATTTTGAAACTTGAAGAAATTGCTTCTATATAGAGTACCCTTCTGACTGAAGGACATATTTGCTAAACAATGAATTAATCTTCAATCAGGACTCCACTAGATGGAGCACAGGGGTAGGATTTTTAGAGCTGGCCAATGTAGTTTCTTGGGTCAACACTTACAGGTTAGGAGCATTGGGGGAAAATGTCTCTTAATGATTCTGTAAACCAGTGTTACAGATCTGAAAAGAATAGACTTTCACCACTGTGTATCCTGGACAAAAACAAACTATCTTTTAAAACATTCAGAAGTACGACCAAAGGAGTTCAACATAAATTCTCATGTAAATATTTTTACTTATGTCATCATTTGATATGCTATGATGTTTCACTGGAGCTATTTCACTGTATTTTTAAAGACCATAGGAACTCATACTAGTTCCTTTGGTTTTTCTGAATCTATCTAGAGCAATCTGAGTTGAATAGAATACCCTTTTCTCATTACTTGTTTATATGTGACCTTTGAGAATATTACAGGCTTGTTCCCAACCTAACTTAAACTATAATGCAAATTTGCTCATTTCAGTGGAACAATCAAGTAGGACAGTTCAAAATCAGACCCTCAAATGGAAAAAGGTCCTAGTCAAGTGTTTGTATTAAACTCATGTGGTGATATTTGTACAAATATTAAAAAAATCAGGAGCCTTGCCTTGTAGGAGATGACATTGTCGAATATTCCAGTCTGATGTATCCTGAAGATACTGGAATATAATTTACTGCCCCCAGTGCTGGGCAGGTATAAATAGGTATAAAAAATATAACTTCATTCTCATAAAAGAAGAGGAATAAGCTACAATGCCAGCAGCTCAGTGGTACTGAAGGTTTTAAGCTAGGCTTTTTAGTCTTTTAAAGATACCATGTAATTAAAAGTATCTGAAGAACCTCTCATAAATTTAGGGCATAATGAGTTATTGCTGTGGATTGTATCACTGAAGCCAGTGGAACTTCTCGTGAAAATATCTCTGTTGTATTTTTAACTGATACAATTAAAAATTTACTTATTTGTGAGCAAAGATAAACAAGTGACTTGAATTATGTAGCAAGACTAGAACTTAATAATAAAAAAATGTAATACTGTTGCTATTTTTCTTCCAACACCTGGTGTTTCATGTTTTATTCCACCCACTACTGTAAATTAATATTAGTGTCATAAATTAGAGGATAAAAAGTGAAGTGCAGCAGGAATAGGTTTGGTGAAAAAAAGGGCAGCTCTGACAGGCAAAATATTGAGCAATACTGTGTAAAATACAACCAGTAGGGATACCTGAGTCACCTCCCTTTTACTTCAAATTGAATTTGATATTTTCTTTTGTCCTTGAGGAAAACTGGAGGTTTGTATTGTTTAGGCTATATGCTGGAGGCTATAAAATGCTGGAGAAGAAAGCCATACTGAGGAAGAGGAGAGGCTTTGATTCAGCTTTTGTGTCTGGTGGGAACATTTTCTCAAAATGTAGGTGCTATTTCCTGTAATCAAGGGTTTTCCAGAGCCTGATAATAATTTCCCAGCTGTATCATTTTGGTGAATTATTCTTTAGCCTTGGGTTTTGCATATTAAGAATGAGAGAGGAGATCATATTCATCTTGATGATAGAAAACAGGGAATAGAACTCCCACAGCTCCCTCTCCCTTTCCCTCCACCTTGTGGAAAGTTTGGCTTTGTGCTAAAGCGTGAAAAAAGCCTTGACTGTAGTGTGTCAGGCATATTTCAGCTCGATTTGTGTCAACCCTAATAAGTCAGCTGACAAGGTAATAAATTGGGTGTCTGTTCAAGACCTGGCACCTGAACAGGAAATAAAAGGGGATTTCAGTTGCAGCAGATTTGCTTTGTTTTAAAAATGGATCTTTTTTCAAGGCTCCTCTACCTCCTTCCCCCTTCTTCTCTTTACTGAAATCATGTTATCAAAATGTTTATTTCAATTGTGGCTGGAGCCAGTGTTTCATCTGGAAAAGAAAGCTCTATGAGTATCCTTGGAAATAGAAATCCTTATGATTTCCATTCTGAAATGAAACCTTACAGAGCATTTAATTATTCATGTATCCTGCTGTTACATAAATGGTCTGAATAATTTCAAATTATTGAGAAACTGCCTTTGTTCAGCATTTTGAAACTTTACATTTATATAGTTTGAATCAGGCTAGGAAAACAGATTTATTTAACCCAGGGAAACTGTAGTAGTAATATCTCACTATTTTTAATGATAATATAACCTTGTGACCAGGGTGTCTTAACATGCTTCCCTCTGTGCCTGACCTCCAAGGATGCAAGTCTGTTACAGCCCTTGAGAGCAGAGCTTTTGTAGGTCCAGCTGTAGGGTTGTGTTTTTAGCTCAGGGGCACCAGGTCAGTTCCCAGTGTGATGTGAGGTGGTGACTGCAATAGTGGTGAGAGCTGAGGCAGTTTTCTTGAGCTATTCACTTTTGGTACACAGATCTCCCTCCATGCTTGGGAAAGAGACAACAGCTCCTGTCTCTGACTGTTTTCATTTTTGGTGACTGTCCTGGGCACCATGGAAGAAGTTTCCTAAACATGTGGTTTCAGGCTCTATGGCTGGAGGAAGCAAAACAGGACCTTGTATTCCTTGAAATGGGCAGCTGCCTTTTCTTCCAATTGAATTTCTTCCACCTTTTCCCTCATTCATTATCCCATAGGGATCTGGAATAAGTAGATCTTCATTTCCACATGGAGAGTTCATCTCCCAGAATTTCCTTCTTGGACTTTTTTAATTAGAGGAAGTGATAATCTGACCCAGTGGAAGGTGAAGAGGGAAATGGTTTATTAAAAACAAATATTATTGCCATTAGTTAAAATATGTACAATCTTTAGAAACAAGGAGACAATAACTTTCAAGGCCATAACAGTTGCCCAAGTGTGCTTTGCACATAATAAGAAAATTTTCAGCAGCAATGTTCAAAATCCAAGAAGCTAAATCTCTGTAATGTATATAATAAAGTTTCCATACAGTCTGTCTTTTTTAGGATTTATTACTCTTTATGCAGAGGACTGGACTAGATGACAAAAGCCTTACCTGTCCACTTCTGTCACATTTATGGTTACAACATTTAAATGAGGAAAAAGTTTTCTTAAGTTCTCTTAGTATTTTCAAGAAGTGAAAAAGGAACTTGAGGGGAAAAAAAGGGGGAATATAAACCTTTAAAACTCCAAGTGAACTTCAGGAATTGTAATTGAATGCAAGCTCTGTTCTTTCCTATCACACTGTAAATGTAAAAGAAATACTTAGTTAAGCAACTCTTCTTTCTCCAGCACTGCCTAGTAATATGATGGATTACTCTAAATTAATTGCAGTAATCAACTAATGTTATGTGCTGTAGAGTTGTGATTCAAGCATGAAGGAAAGAATGTAGAGTAAATTGTATAAATGAAAAATGTGTTGCAGGGTTAGCTCAAGGTTTACACCTTGTCCTCAGCCTGTGGATAAAAAAAAAAAAAAAGACTCTAGGGTGAAATACTGAAAGCTGATCAAAAATGGAGGAAACGTTCCAGGTCACATATCTTTGGATGTACTGCTAAGGCATTATATGTTAATAAAAGCAGAAGAATAAAGTAAGAAAACAGTACCTAATAATAACTGATACTCTATGTTGCAGGAGGTGTTTTAAATTTCCTGGTCATTGAAAAGATGTTAAGAAATGCCCATTTCTTTGTGTTTGAATAATATCAGCTCCCTTCTGACCTGTTGTGAAATGGATTGAGAATTTATACTGAACTTTACAGATTCCTCATGATGTGAATTGCAAAAATCTGCTTGGACACATATAATCTTCCTTAAAAATATTTATAGAACACAGCTCTTATGAAAATTAAACATGTTCCAGGTGTGCATGGTCCACCTTCTGGGCATAGCCAAGTTGTTTTTGAAGTGGTAGATACACCTGTCCTTGCTAGTCAAGAGAAATTCTTCATGGTCAAACTGCTAAAATGAAATGAAATTTCATGGGGTTTGCTGTGTCTTGGTTTTATTCAAGAGAAAAACTTGTATGATTGTAGCAAAGCTGGGAATGAGTTGTAGGTAAGCTGTGCACCTGGCTGTGGAAAAAAATAGTTTTTCTGAGCAACAACTACTTGCAGTGCTTCAGCTCTCAGGATAAAATGGTGGATATGATACTATTGTGCTTGCAGGCTCTTATTGGGAAGTTGGGATTTTTGGATTACTTTTTTCCTTCATTAACAGTGAAACTAGCACCACAGAAACTCAAGGTGTTTTCTTCTAGCTTTAGTCAAAACACTTATGGGAAGAGGTGCTAATTCCAGGAGTATAAAAGTTGTGAATGGATGTCTTTGCAAAAAGATGGGCTTCAGCTATAGCAGGAGGGATGCCTTGCAAGCTGAAACAACCATATTTACTGAGCTTCCCTTCTGTTTCAGTGCAGCTGCCCAAAAGGACAGGGCATGGCCAGACTGTTTTCAGGGATGTTTTCCAGATGTGTGGAAAAAGTCCTTAAAGGGGAAGGAGTATATATCCTTCTTTAGTTTTGCAGATTCTAGTATTTTTCTGGCCATGCTGTCAACTATATCAAAAATAATCTAGCTGAAAAGAAAAATAGGCAAAAAAGGGAAGGTATTGAAAGAAATACCTCTGAGAAGTGGTACTGAGGCAAGAATGAGGAGATGTGACAGAGATGCACAGGGAATCTTTCAGCTGATTTCAGTGTAAGGTGAAGTTTTACATGAGACTAAAGTGAAAAAGAGGTGTTGGTCTGTCCTTTGGCTGAGATTTTGCGTGGCTGAAACACGTATGTGCAGTTTTTTACAACTTCTATTTAAGTAGTGTCTACAGGTGCTATCTGCAATGTTCTTTGGAAGCTCTCTGAATTTGTATCCCAGTCTTTCTTCAACTATGAATATGTTTTATAGGTTTTTTAAGTCTTGCATGACTTTGTACAAAGGTGTTGCTGATAATTCTTCTACCCCTCCCAAAAGTGGCAGCAGCATAACATCTGAGAACTTCATTTTGTGTGTGTGTGATTATCTTATTTCTTACTCTTAGGCCTTAAACTCAGGTGAATTTCACCCACTGATATATTAAAAAAAAAGATTTTTGTGACTTTTCTATGATTAGTATCTTTCTCCTACTCCTCTTTTTTTCTGTTTGCTGCTTTTCAGAGCTGATGCAGTTCAGTTCACCACGGTTTCACTACATTTTCAGCAACACAACAAAGGAGAGTAGCAGGTGTGAGGAATCTGCTACAAATCCTGCTGTGGACTAGTTTCTTCTACAAAATTGCCAGTTTAAATATACATCCATCTGCATCTGTGGGACCATTTTGCAGCTACCTAAGCCAATTGTCACCTGGGCCATCCCAGTGCCTACAGCCTCTCGTCATTCAAACCTGGATTTAATGCTTCCTGATTCCTCCAAAAACTCACCCAGCAAAACCAAAGTAATTTGTTTGGAGGAAGCTCAGGGCCCCACTTGGTGAAAAAAGGTAGTAGGGTGCTGAGAGGAGGGTGTGACCATGGCAACACAAATTTGTATTCATCTGAGCAGCTGTGGAGAGTTACTCCTACGTTTGGCTAGCCCATTCCAGAGCTACTTCCTTTCTCCTTCTCCTGGTCACAGTGCTGGGCCTGTGTTTGGCCAGGGACAGCTACCCTGTCCCTGTAGTTCAGGAACTCAGCAGCAGTAACAGCTGCTGTCTGGTTGCTTTCCTTGCCTTTGCAAATTTATGATTTTTTTCTTTCTCTTTCTCAGAATCCTGCCATTTCTCTCCACCAATTGCCCTTCCCCGCTTTTTCAAAGGGACTGATCTTTGTCTTCTCCTGCTGAATTTATCCTCTTTTAAAGTGAAGCAATATGCTGAGCAGATCAAACATTTCACTGCTCCCAAAAGTCTTGCCCCCTTCCATGTTCTTTCTTGTAATGGAAGCAGTCGAGGTATTTTAATATAATACATTAGTGTTTCGGCATAATTGCTGCTACACTTCGATCACTTCTGACTTACTAGTTAGCAAGTATGGGTTTCTTCCAGGTTTGAGAAAACAGGAACACCACAATGCCTGCAGAGTACAGGAGTGCTTCAGCCTTTGAATGTACATAATGCAACAACGTAGGTGGTGAGTGGGTAGGAGTTGGTTTTAGAAACCTTGTAGACACCAAGGAAAGTTCCACTGAAGTCCATAGTAGTGTTACTTGACAGAGGTTGAAGAACTTGGAGACTGGTTTTATGTGTTGTAAAAAGATTTCCAGCTGGTAAATTGTAAATATATAAAAGGTTCTGAAATTAAAATGGACAGAATTACTGATAAAAATTTCTGGATCTCTATTTCAGTGTTTTATTCAGAAGTATTGAGTTAATTAGTTACATATACGTATGGAATAACTACAGACTCTTTGAGCTGCCCTGGGACTCGCCATGGACATGGTATTTGACGCTTCTGGGAGTGGACTTTGCATACTACTGCTTTCATCGCATGAGCCACGGTAAGACTTAACAAGTTTTTCGCGTTTGAAACATATAAAATATATTAGTTATCTATTAATAAAGCGAGGTATTAATTTTTGTTTCTATACTTGATCTGCTCTAAGCATATATAGCTGCTCTTCTTCCCAAGGGTTAGCAAAGATAAACTTTTAGCATGGAAAACAGTTAATGCATCATACTTTATACAGTAAACGTGATTTTGTGAAAGGAAGGAGTATCATTTTGAAGGCAGTTCAACAGAGAAAGTGAAGTATCATGAAAAAAAGTAAGGAAAAAAATAGTAAGTACATAAAAATTTGGGTTCAATACCCCTATATACCTGTATGAAAAATCCAGCAAAGTACAGATAACTATTTCAAAATAATCTGGTGGGTGTACAAACTAGAGAGCAGTAAAAAGCAAGGTGACCAAAATAATGGAGCCTGTGTAAGTCATGTCAGCCATTTCTGTACATATATGTCTGTCTCATTACATATTTCTGTTCCCTAGTGAAAACAAATATCAGCTCTAGCCTTTTATACCCTATCTGAAAATGTAATAACATTTTCTATCAATCCTAATTCTGGGCCTGACCTAAAGCCTGTAGCAACAAAATAAAATCTTTTTGTTCTTTAAGAAGCTTTGGACTGGGCTTCTCAAAGCTGAGTGCCCGCAGCTTGCAGAAGCTGTGGGATGTAGTAATGATACTTTATGTAATGTGCTTTCAGAAAGGGAAAATGCTCTGCTGCCAGTAGGTCAGTGGAATATATGGAAGTGGGTAAGAAAGGAGCCTGAGCTGCAGCAAGGAGTGGGAGAGAGGAAGGGTCCCTCCCAGGTGGGGATGGCAGGCGGGTGTGAGAACAATGCAGGGTGGGTGTAAAGGGATAACAATGGTGGGGAGATGGGGCGGGAGGCGAGGAAGCAGGGGGAGCTGGAACAATGTGTCGAGGGGGACATCACGGCCGGGAGCTGGGAGCCCTGCGTGGGTGTACGGAGACTGGGAATACGCTTCACAAACAATGACATTAACAGTGCTGGCAGGGCTACAGCCTCAGGCTGAGAGCTGCACCAGACCAGGAGGCTATTCCTGTGTTTTAAAATAAAAATAATTGCCTTCAAGTGTTAGAAAATCACTACCTTGGCTGTGCTTTCTCTGGAGTTGGTGGTAAAATTCCCACTGGCAGAGAAGGGAACAGAGCCATCTCTGCACTCTCTAAAGCAGTTGATATATTTCTGTTCCTGCATAAATATATATATTGTAAATGCAGCAACTTTGTGTTTACTCTTCTCTGGTTTTGTTTTTGATGGAATACTTTGGAATTAATCTCAATAGGTGCTTTAGAAATAAAAACGAACCAATTCTATATGTAATGGAGTTGAAGAAACTGTAAGAAAATGCTGCTCTTCTCTTAAGGTTGGTTCTGAGCTATTCAATAAATGTTAATTTACTCTTCTTCAGGTTACAGAAATATTGTTTGCTGTTAGATCTGTGCTACTTAGCAGGGAACTGATGAAACATTGTAGAAAACCACTCTAACTCAAAATTTTAGTTTAACCAGCACTCTTTCCTGGTCAAACAATGATGAAATCTGTAGCACGGCAGCACAGCTGCGAAAGTCAGCTGCATTGGAAGTTGCTGAGGAAATTCAAGGAGATGGTGTTAAAAAGTCAGGAAAAATATCTTTGCAAATTGAGAAGAAAGGGCACTGGAAAAGTTGCTGGTACAAGCAGACAAAGCACACCTTTGCACTAGAAAGTGACAGGGCCTGGTGATTCAGGCTTGGATCTTACAGCAAAGTTAAAAATTAATAGCACATGTATATCCCAGGAAGTTCAAGCTGTGTGGGCTAGCCCTAATTGTTTCAAACTGAAAAACTAAAATTCAGATACATTTTTCAGTTGTTTCTTAGAACTTGATATAATTTTGATACTAAGAATTACCATCATCATGTAGCTTTTCCCCGGCTGCCAGCAATAATTTGGTAACTCAATCCCCTGGCAGTTTTACTACCTTATTTCATGCTGTCCATGAATAACTAGATTTTTCATTCTACTATTTTATAAATTGTCTTGAATCACTATGGATTTTAAAGTTTCTGCTGTAGGAGAAACCCTAGTTTGCAATATAAAATTTTTACCCAGCATTTGAGGAGGTATTTTTTCCTCTTCACTATATGCATGTAATAGCTATTATCCTAAACTGAAGTTATACAGCAACAAAAGGAAGTATTTTTAGGTGTGATCTCACTTTGCAAAGGATAGAGTTATTCTAAGTATGTACTTGTATTTTCCATTGTTTGCAGTAGCCACTGAAAGGTTAGAAAATAAAATGCTTCACCACTTATTCCAGCATTCCTCTGGGTCTGATCCAAAAGCCATGGCAGTCAACGGGTCTACTTAGACACTGCCCTTTCTCGTGCCATTTTAATGAATTTATAAATCAATGTACTTTTCCCTTTGTTTCAGTAAAAACACCCGTTATAGCTGTACTACTAAAAAAAGTATGCTGTAAAATCACAGGTTTTACTTTAAATCTTTTTTTTTTTTAGGGAAGGATATGTGTGGGTTTTAAGGATTTTTACCAGGTATTTTAATCTAGCATATATGGATTACTCCTCAAGTTTCCTCTCCAGGTGCAGAGACCTTGTAGGGTTAGTCCTGCTAGTGAAGGGGAATTTGGTGGTCTCAGAGCAGCGCTGAGCCCCAGCACACCCTCCCTGCGCCCTGGCCTCACGGATACTCCTGTTGCAGACAAATAACAGTAAGGAATTTGGAGCCTCTGTAAACTGATTTCTTCAGCAGCCACACCTTTTATTCACAGGGGGAAATCTAGAGAATTCCAGATCCACGCAAAAACATGGGTGTGGGTGCAGAGCCCAGGTCCTGGCTGCGGGTGTCTGATGCCCAGCTCTGGTATGGGGGGGCTCTGCTGGATCCAGGGCTGCCCCTGGCCCGAGCAGGTCCCTTGGCAACAGCTGTGTGCTCAACTCTGGGCTCCAGTGGGGAATAGGGGGGAGTTGTAAGGCTCTAGTGCTCTGTAAGGGAGTAGTTTTTAATGTACACTTCCCAGAGGATCACATCCTGCAGAACACAGTATGTTTCTGTCAGCTGGGGGAATCTCCTCTTCTCTGTCAGGTCCTGGAAGAAGCTGTCTCTTCTTAGCAGCTTCCAACACCTCTTCTTTTGTTCCCCTTTACTGCTGGGGAATTTCCATTGCTTCAGCGTCCCTCCCCTCAGACAACCTGGGAGAAGCGAGTTTCCTTCAGCAGGGCCAACCTCCACAGCAGCTGCATTGTTCTGCCTGGGTCCCGGTGGCCGGTGTCAGCCGCTCGCCCCATTGTCCGCTGGTGGCTTCCAGCCGCCCTGCGGGATACGTGACACGGTCCCTGTCAGCGAAAGGCCGAGCCAATATGAGCTGATGGTTTGAGTTACATCTGAGGTCATAAAATAGACCTCAACTGATGAGTATATCCTCAGCAGATTCCCCAGCTGCTACATAAAATTTCGAGTTAATGGTGTGTCTCTTAATAATTCTGAATTTATTTATAGTGGATGAGAAATGAGCCTTCTACACCAGGTGTATTGTAGAGCAACAGACTCCAAGCTTCTCAGATTTTCCCACCCCACAAGACTGACCCTTTGGCCAAGGCCAGCTTCTGAAGGGTCAGAGGACAAAGAAAGAAACCCTGAAGACTATTGTCAGCATTGTCCTTCAAAAGACCATGCCCCATACTGTGGCAAAATGTCTCAATTTGAGAAATTTTTCTTTCTAAGACTTCAAATGATTGGAAGTTTTGTGAACTTTTCAACTCCTGTTTTAAAGAACTTCTTTTAGAAGGGTGTTTCTCTTAGCCATGACTTATATTGCTTCTGCCTCTTCTCCCAGTGAGCATCTTTTGTTACAGTTCCTTCAGCAGCAGAACTGACTTCAGAACGTTTTGGCTGCTCTTTCCTACACCATGCTGCAGTTCACAACCCACTCAGTCCTGAAAAAAATATCGTGCATGGAGACTGTGTGCATAAGATCACTGAAATAAACCACATTTAAAAACAAGGTTGTGTTGCATTTGTTTCTTAACAATTCAGCTCAGTAGTCATAGGGGTCGACTTAGCCATGGAGCAGGACATAAGCCAGACATGCTACCTGAGAATCTATGGGATTAAGTGGAGACTTGAGAGAGAGCAGACAATTTTCTGAGTCAGTAGTGCACAGGCAGGTAACTCATTGTTTTATAAGGAGCCAGAGTGGATAAATTGGCACAGGTAGTGTCTCAAGATTGATACCATTAAAATAACTGGAATGTGCAACACTAAAGCCCAGTCCTGTTCTTTCTGATAATTATATATGTATTGTGTGGTAATAATAATCCTAATGTGTTACTGGACACCAGTGCAATACCGTGTTTGTTGTTGCATAAGGAGATGAGTTTAACCTTGTTAGAGGAAAACACAGCTCAAAGGCTCAAAGTCTCTTCACCATCTATATTTGCTGATAATTTTTGGAGGGTGTATTGAAATCATATGATTGTGCTGTCTTTATTTATCTGACCGATTCCTGCCTTTGAAATGCCCCTTTCATCTGTGTTTTATAATGTACTTGTCTGAACTCAGTACATTAGCATGGACTTGTTATGTAGATGTTGTATTAACAATTGATACTATATTGAAGTAATTTTTTATTTACAGAGTTTTGGATTTATGGAAATCCATTATAATAACATGATGTCTGACTTTTCTTACAAGGTTTGATTTTTAGGAAAATCTTTATTCCCCTAGAAATACAGCAAATTACAAATGCTCTTTTACATGCCAAGGGGGGAGAGGGTTGGGTGGTAGTGGTATTTTTAGGCTTATTTTTGCATGTGGGAAAATATCATTGTTTACCTAACCAGCAATTCAGTACCATATTGATTATCCAAAATGAAACCAATTTAATTTCACCCCAGTGAAAGACAGAAAATGTTGGGAACTGTCAAGTGACTGGATGAGGCTCTGCTCTTTTTCTTGTCACAGCTTGTGTTGATTGCAAAGGGAATTGATACACAGTCATTAAGAGAAAAATATTCTCTTCTTGTGAATTATACAGAAAACATTTTTTGCTGTTCTGTCAGTTGTTTTTTTCTTATTTTTTAAACGGGCTTATGAGAGCAGGATATTAAAATGCTGTCCTTACTAGTCTCACAAAAATAGCAAAAAGCAATAGCTGGTTGTCATATTTTCTGTTCCATCTTCTGATGGATTCTAGTCTAATACCTACAGACAATACAACATGAATTGAAAAAAAGTATGTGGTTCAGGTGATTATGACTCATTTGTTGCCATTCAAGTTGACTGTAAATAAACTACATAATTTTTTGTTTCTATATGCTTGCTTTTGTAACTTGTCTTTTAACATTCTCTTATGTTTTCACAAGAAGAGGTGCTCCTTTACTATGTGTCTTTTAATTTTTTTGAGTGGGCACTGAATTTGTAGAAGACCAAAGTCGATCTTAGCAAATCAAGATGTTGTCATTCCTTTTCATATTAAAGCATACATTTTGTTGAGAAAGTTCACCTGAAAACTACATCAGCTGCAATGAGGCTTCCTGATATGGAATGTCTAGGGTCCCATAAAATTATAGGAGCCTGCTTGTATTGTTTTCAGTTTGTTATTGTTCATAACAAGTTCCTGTTGTTTGAAAGACTGATTTCTTGTATACTGGCAAGAATAATATCCTGGTATGAGGTGAGGTTGACTCGTTTAGTCTGTTAATTTTATTGTGGCATATGCAGATAGCTAAAGCCTCTTCCTATTTTACTTTACGCATGGTGAGATAATAATTGACTTTCTGAAAATTCTCTGTAACCTGAAGAGCTCAGAAGACAGAAATAAGAGAGAATCCACTAGAGAGTTTTTTGCTTGATTTTAATTTCTGAATATCCTAAAGACATTTACGGGTGAATGGATTTTTTAAGTATTTTAGTATGTCAGAGATGATTAAAAATAATGGTAGTAACAAATCTGCCAATAGGTTGGATGTCAGACAAAGTGATTGCCTGTGGATTTTTGGCTCTTCCTAGCTGCTGTGGGGATGTGGTCTGGAGTGGGAATACAATGTAATGAAAGGTGGGACATGGCTTGTTGCTGTAAGTGAGGAGTTCACCTCCATGGTCTGGGCTCAACACTACGCTTGCCATGATTCCTGTAGGTTTTCTGTAAATATCTGTCAATTGTTTTTTTTTTTTCCTTCCTGCAGGATGCTGGGAGAGACAGGCCTGACTGTTATGAATTAGACCTTGATAAAGTACAAAAGCAATCTTTTTTATTTTTTATTTTTTCTGTTTCCAGAGACAATGTATCTTTTAAATATCATGAAATACATGGTAATGAAAGCGTGAGCTGACAATATTATGACACTATTTTTATGCCAAAATTCAGGTGGTAATTCCATCTCCTCTCAGCACTATTCATCTTCTCTCAAGCTCTCACCATGAAAAGACCTGAAAAGTACAAAATGAAAAAGAAACTATTCCTCCATTTTCCTTGTTTGTCATTTTATGGTTGGGAAAATAGCTAGCACAATGTTAATAATCTTTTTAAGTATTACCTATTTTCCTACTTTGAGGATTTACATAATACGTTGGCATTCTAGAGGCTCTCTATATAGGTATGCATTAGTTAGATATATGGGTGTTCGGAGTGTAGAATTTCATCGTTTTTTCCTACCTGCAGTGCCTGGGTTTTTTCTGAGTGCACAGATTAAGGAAAAAGTTCTGGATCTGCTTGTACAAAAGCAAGTTTGCAACATGCTTTTTTAGTAAAACATTAGAAAATGTGGTGAAGTGGGAGAAGAAAGTTTGTTATAAATTAGCATGGATTGGCCATTCAAAAAATCAGCTGTCTTCACACATTTGTATCCTTGGCTATTGCTGCCCTCTAGGCTGTGATCAAATTTTAAACACAAAGAAAAATAATCCATTTCATCTGAGTGGAGATGTGAGTATGAAAGCATCCAATTCACAGTGCAGGGAAACAGTGCATTTGATATACTTTTTCAAGTGTGCTGCTGAAAACCAATGAAATGGTGCATAACATTTGTATTTTTTAAAGTGTTACAGAACATAAAGTAAAATGTGAATTAACCAAGTTTTAAAGTGAATCTTTTTGTAGGTAATGAGGGTGGAAGAGGAGAAGCTGGTTCTTCTGCAACAGTTTGAAGATCTTATTAAAGTTTTACCTGAGAAAAGGTTTGAAATAGTTGTCTTGTACACTGTTTGGCTTCCTAAATGTTGTAGAATCACCTTCAATCAGATGACTTCATAAGTTGAAGAGAGAGAATTTTATGTTTGGTAGTTCAACTACTCATTCAAGGAAAGAAGTCCAGCTATGTCTGTCTTCTCTTCCTTTTTATTTTTTTTTTTGTCTTAAACTTTGAATACATATCTTATGCTAGAAACTTGTATTTCACAAGTATTCACAAGTATTTCACAGTATTACACTTGTGTAAGTGAAAGCCCACCTGGGAATATATATTTCTGTTTCCCTTGACTTAATTTGAAGTCATGTTACTTCAGCTAAAGGTTAATATCTATTTTCCTGAAGAAGTTGCAAAAAATCACTTAATCTAGGCTCATTTTAAACCAAAACCAAGTGTGGTGATTTTGGAAATGCCACCTCAGTTTATGATGCAGCAGCTCTGCACACTGTCTTGCTAGAGGACTATGTCACCTCCATGTTACACCAATCTGTTGAAATCAGCAGATCAGCAGTAAAAGGTACCAAATACAACAGCTCTTTTTAATCTGCCATGTGAAACTGTGATTATAAGGAATTAGCTTTTGAGTAAAAGCACACTGCATGTAATTCATCAAACAGCCAGCAGTGGTAACTACTTTTTGTCACAGTTTTAAAGTAGAAGCAGAGGCCTAGAGGAATGAAAGACATTGTTAAAATAGATAGCTCACTGAGATGCTTGTGCTTTCTCTGTTACAAAAAGAAGTCTTTTTCTCCTTCTGTACTTCAGTAAAAATTGCCTGGTCATTACTGCTCTATCAGTCTCTATAGTTTTAGCATGGAGAAAGAAATGAACAGAACACTATCTCTGCACTTCCATTCTGAAGCAGTACTTTAGCTAATATGCACTGTGAAGATGCAACCTCAAACAGCTCGTTTGAAATTTCTTTTCAAACTGTGCAGGATTTAGCTTTGGACCCTCTTGGCAGTCTACCTGCAGGGAAAGGTAAGGTGGTTCCTGTGGCACATGTGTGATTGTGTGACTGGGATATATGAAGTGGGGACACAGACCCAGCCCTCCCCCTGGGCAGGTGTGCCACTCTGAAGGGCTTGGAATCACATTTCTGTTCCCCAGAAGGACATGGCTAAAATATCCCATTTCTACAGAATTAGGACCAAGAACAATAAGAAATTTAGAACACCTTTTAAACCCAGAATAACAGTGCATTCTGTCCCAAGCCCCAAAAGGCAAGCTGTTCCCTTTAGGATGTTACTCAGGTTTCCAAGAGTTCAATGTCTGTAATAGCTTTTCCTGGATGCTAAAAATCTAGTGAGGCCATTACCATTTAAAATACTTTATTTTACATTTCAAGATTGGCAATTAGCATTTAAAGTGTGTCTGGAGTAGACAAAAGATTATTGTATCTGGGCAATGCTCTTTGCATGTATGTTTCCTTCAATGCATCTTTATTGCCTTAATAAAGTATTTAAACTGCCAAAACTGCTTGTTGAATGTATGAAGGGCAATCTTTTCTGCATCACACTCTATATAAATTGATAGCATGCTGGTGGAAGATGTAACTTAATAAAAATTACCAACCAGATTTTTTTTCCCCTTTTTCTTCTTTTTAGTAGCTAAAATTATCAGTACATCCTTTTCTGGTATAACTTTTTTTAATGACCTACACTATTTCTCAATTAATTTTTCTCAAGGATCAATAAATATCAAACCTGAATAAATTCATCAATGCTAACTATTTTAAAAGTAAAATTACTTTTTTATTATAAAGGAAGAGGTACAAAATAGAATGAAAACATCCTGTTCCAAGAAGATACCTACAATGTTCACATGTATAAAGCTGTATGAAAGACAGGTATCCTAAATAGAAGTCACTCAGCTGTTTTATGGTCTTTATAGTTGGATTTTGTAAAGTACTTGCATTTAAGCAGTAGATGATGACCTCTGGGCTACTTATTTTGAAGGCTACATCGGAAGAGGAAATTTCTTTTTGCTGCTGGGAAACAAAAATTATGACTAATCAAATCATAGTGGTATGTATGCGTGAGGAAGTGCAAGATTTTGTGAGGTCCAGGAGGAGAATTCTTGATTCTATCTAGTCATTAATTTTTCAGAAGCCCTTAAAATTTTTCTTCTGACAAACCTGTGGCCATTCTCAGCCTTTCTGATGAGAACATGACAGACACTGACAGTAAAATGGTGTGGCTATTGCTTCAGACAGTGCAGCACAAACTGGACATTGTGACCTTGTAAAACACAGGAGAGATTTTCCTGTGCTACTTTTAACTTCTATAAAACTAGAAGAATTCCTTTCAATTTAATGAACAAATATTGTAAATATCACTGTCATTCTAAGCATACCTTACCATTTTATTTTTCTAAGTTCAGGAGGGTCTAAGCTATTGCTAAGTATGGAAAGGGAAGTGCAGACTCTCAGCCTGTAGTAACAGTATGGCATGTGACATGCTGTCACAAGGAATCATTTCAGACATCAATGATGTCGTGTTCATGGCTTCCATCACCTGGAAACTGGCCTGTTAAATTGAGACAAAAAGGTAGGATTTTATTGATTTTACAGCACAGTGGTGTAAGGAAAATACATGCTTTCTATGTGCATCATATATTTTACATGCTTTTGTGCTTTCTTTTATTTTAAATTTTAGTCACTATTAACACATACAGATGCTGAGATCCTAAAATTTTGTAGTTATAAAATCCTGTATTTTATAAAATGTGTGTTACAGAACTAAAAATAAAAGGAGTTTTTCACCCCAAGCTGTCATTTAATTTAATGTACTTGTGACTGGAGATTAAGATCTTTAAAAAATCCCCAAACAATATAAAAAAGGAACTCTTCCTGAGTTGTTTGTTGGCTGAAATGGATGTTAAGCAGGAATGAGTGAACCTGTCAAAGCCAACACTCAAGCCTTTCCTACTATTTCCAGCTTTGCTCTACTTCTGATGTCTCTTACCTGCTCATGCTAACATGACTTTTTTTTATTATAAATGTTGTTTTGCTACTTAAACATAGTTGGTTTTTTTGGTTGATTTAAAGTTGAAAAATATATCTAAAAATATGATGGAGAAATGCAGAAGTATGTAAGCTTGTTATATCATTAGCAGATTCCCTTGGACCATATGGTTAAAATGAATCTGAGTCATGAACACTATGCAGCATTCCTATGGGACAAATGACAAGATGCAAAGTGCTCACAGTACACATATAAAATAAATCCTTAAGAAGCAATAATATTAATTTTTTGCTCTTTTGTCTTTAAATATGGGTATGATTATTAGGTTTGCCTCTCTTGTGAAAGCACTTCAACTTCACCAAGCAGAGTTAAGTTGGAAAGCAGGAAGCTGGTTCCAAAAAATTGTTGGGAAGAAGTGCATGCAACCTCAGCTAAACAAAAAATTTAAAAAAACCTCTTTACGTAGTTTGAGTTTTTCATTTCTTGTCTGAAAATTTTTGCAAAGCAATTTCAGATTGAATATCAGGACAGAGATATGGAAACTTTAAATACGGCAGTGTTGTTAAATTACTGAACAGTAAGAACAAACAGACTTCAATTCAGAAATTATTCACATTTTCCTTTGCTCAATAAGCTATCTTTGGTGGTAATAATTGAGTCCCTTATAGGGTGCTTTTTTTTCATAGTTAAACTGAAAATGTTTTGCAATGGAGATGAGTTTCACTGTTCCCTTCTGTAAAAGAGGGGAAGGGTAGCACAAGCAGATGATAAGACTTTGCTAGCACAGTGGCAGAGCAAGGGACTAACTCAGGGATGAGTTCTTCAGACTGGTACCTTCAGACCAAGGGCAGTACTTACACTACAATAATTCTTCAAGTTAAGGTTGTTTTTTTTTTTTTTTACTTTATCATGCATTTCCTGGTTTTTGTCTATCTGAAGTTTAATTGACATAAATTTTGCTATATAGTTTATTCACAAATCATTCTGTATTCTTACTTGTGATTTGAGTATATACTGGAAGTATGTAGTATATATATGTGTGTGTATATATATATAAGCCTGTTTAAAGGTGTAGTGTGTTTTGCATGCATTGCAGATATGACTGTATTATTACTTCAATTGCATATGTATGCACCCTGTGACTACAGAAGTACATAGTCACAGAATAAAAACCACAGTCAGAGGAATCCAGACTGCTTATTTTTGTACTTACTGATATCCCAGGGAAAAAGGTAAAAAGAAGTTTATAAAACCTGGACAAAAGAAGGATGTAACTTTTTTTTTGTACTCCCTTGGGCTGAATCTCAGCTGAAACAACTGACAGTTTTTGGACTTACTAAAGGAAATGATGAGTGAAGATAAATATCCAGATGTTTGCTGGCCAGATGTGTAAGGTTACATTTTGGAAAGCATGAGTTCTCTACCTGTGTCTCCTGAGAAGGAAGTTGTAAATAGTAAACATGCTATATTTTTATTTCTACAGTTTGGGGGGAAAACCAGGGTTCAAAGTAAAACTTTGTTTTGCCTTCAGTGTAGTGTCTTAGGAACAGATGTAGGTTGAACATGCAGATTTGCACAGCATGCAAGTGGCATTTTTTTAATAGCCATTATGTCTGTATGGCTAACTTAGCACCCTTTGTGTATTGTTTTTAGTTCAGGGGAGATGCAGCTTTTGAAACTGTCTTAATTTTCCAGCAGTAGGATAGAGGTGTGTCGAGTCGCTGAAAGTTTCCTATTTTCTATTCCCATGTTTCAGACTTATTATTTATGACAATAAAAAATGCGAAGTTTGACTTTTTCCCCTCTTTTCCCTGCCTACACTGTCTCTCCCTTCCCACCTAAAATACAGATCTCCTTCTTTTCAAATGAATAGTTGGAAGCAGCTGCCTGCTAATACGGCAGCACAGCTCATCTCAGCCTGTGCTTGCTCTCAAACTTGGGAAGAGGAAAGAAACGTCTTGTTAAAGTCAAGTAAATAACTTAGCTGCTAGGCAGTAGGAAAAATATTGGATTTGATTGTGTATTATTCCCATATGGGTGAGATATATTTAAAATTGAAACGGAAACCACCTCCCTTAAAACTTAAAGTGACAGATTTTCAAAAATTGGCAGCCAATTTTCACCTATAATTGTCCTTAATGTGGAAGGGATTTTCCTCTGCTGATGAGGGATAAGAGGGTCTTGCCACCATACTAGCAGTGAGGCAGAGGAGGCCCCTTCCAGCACATAAAATTTGCTGGCCAGATATTTCCCCACTTCCTTGGGCTAAAGATCTCCTGAGGGCTGGAGGCTGCTTCAGTGCATGGGAGGTGATTAACTCATTTATGTGAACTCCCCATTCCTTAGGAGCTCCAAAACAAGCATGTCAAGAGTGAAACTGTAAAAAAACAAAACCAAAACCAACAACAAAACAACCCCACGACAACAAAAGACCCAAACCAACAAAAAAACCACCAAAACAAACAAAACCCCCCAAAAAACCCCCACCAACTTTTAAACAGGGTTATTCTCCTGGGCAGGCAGTGTTGCAGCATGTTCTAGCACTGCAAATTCCCTTAACTGGCATTGCCTACAATTTTAAGTGCAAGCGCCTGTAAGAGTTTTTATTTATGTGCTTATGTAGACTTATTTTTCCTGTTCTGTGTTCCCATTCTGCCATTTTATAAACATTAGAAAATATAACAGCTATATAATTACAGTAGCCCAGCCTTTTCCTCTTTAGAAAACATAAAGAGCTTTCACAAATACTTGTTTCAAAGACACAGGATTTACAACACCAAATTTCTTCAATGACTTACTAATTTCTTCTCAGTCATGTATGAGAACAAATAGGCTCTGACCTGAAGATTGGCAATTGCAAGGATGTAGAACTAACTTGTCTCAATTTCTGTGTAATGCTCAAAACATTGCTGGAAAGTGTTACGTGCTCAGGACGAGGAAAGATGTTAAGAAGTACAGAGTGTAAAAGTATCACCAGATGCAAATCTTGCTGAGTCTTTGCATACAAAGAGGGAAAGGGAGCTGTTCAGAAGAGAGAACAAGAGAGATGGAGAGTGATCATGAAGAAAAAGTGACTATAGAAGTGGCTTAATTCTCTTCCTGGGAGTTCAACCCTGCTCCTAGCTGCTGCTTCCCATGGAGAGAGACCAAATTGCTAGCCTCTGGGAAAAAACCCCTCAGCTAAAGGTTGAGTAACCAGGTGGCACTTGGAAGCTCCCCCAGCCCATCACTGCAGCTATGGCAACACAACTCCCAAGGGAGGCAGGGGCTTTGGACTCTGCCACCACTTGCAGCTGTGGTTTCCTTTTGCAGGTGGGGGAATAGGAGAACAGACTGACAATCTGTCGTTCAGATTTGCTACTCAAATTAATAGTTTCTTAAGTGTGTCATGGTTTATCTTCATGAGTTGCCAGGTCTTGCAATATCATCCCCTCTCTCAAGAACATTTTTTTGTGGTGTTAGCTTTGAAATAATTCTGAGAATATTTTTCCTTGGCTTTGATTTTTGTGCCTATAGGATACGCTTTCTTTGGGTTTTTTTTCTGCTTCTTGAAATGAAATAATTTTTTGTAGTAGTTGTAGGTGGCTTTTTTACAACTAACAAAACCTAGAAAAATGATGGTTTTTTAAGTTGTAACGGCAGTGGAAGCACTAAGAAATTTTGGATATCACAACAATTAGAAAGAGAAGCCTGGGACAGGCAAAGTGGGGTACTTTCAGATAGGAAAATACTTTATGTGCAAGTGGAATATGAAAGCATTGCTGGGTGGAACAGAAGAATGTGAAAGAAAACAGTAGGCATTGAGGCAGTACAGAGGAATGTATGCAGAGTCAGGATGAGTTTAGGAGGAGTGAGGAAATTTGTGATGGACTGATCTATGGCTACCGCATGACTTAATTCAGGGATAAAGCCCTGTGCTATAGAAGCTGTTAGAAGGCTTGCTGTTAATTACAAAATTAGAGTTTGCACCAAAAATGAATGAAAGTCTTCTTTTATATTAAACACTAAGCAATGCTGTAATAGCTAAGATATACTTTTGCCATAAAGTTGGGCAGCCCTGTTTGGTCTGCTGAAAATACTCTAGTTGCTTCCTAGATAGTTTAGCTTCTGAAGTTTATGATTGCCAAGAAAATACAATGATTTTCCAATGTTCAGAACTGGCAATAGTAGTTTTTAGTGGATGAGTTGGGTAAAATTGCTCTCTATACTGTTACCTCTACACTGTTATAAAGGAAAAGGCAATGGCAAGTAATAAAAGACTATACTTTTATGTATACTATGTATATTATTCTTGTATACTTTTTACCTCTTTGGAGACATCTAAGATTTTTTCATCTTCTTCTGTTCAATAAAAGGCTGAACTAATATTTTTTAGTTACGTACAGATTTATATCTATTAGTCAAGTAACACAAGCATCCCTTGAGGTGTGGGCTACTGAGCATTAATGTAATTGCTGAAAAGTTTCACACTTTTTTTTTTAGTTGGGAATAGTATCCAGTATGTAGTGAGGTTTTGTGTGAGATGATAGCACAACATTTTACATATTAATCAAAATAATTCACAGAGCTTACTTCATCTTCCACTCTAGTAGGATATGGTTACTACACAAATAATTTTAGGACAGGAAGTAAGAATAATGGTGTAATTAACTGAAATTGCAGGGGAACTTAGGTAGTCAGAATGTAATTATGCAATACAGAACTCAGTCAGGAAACAGGATTAACTTTCCTGTTCTTTTGAAAAATGCCAGATGATTGCTAATATTTATAAATGGTTTTTATACATCAACTGAGAGATGATGCCTGTGACAGAGGAGCTGCCTTTAAAATTACTCTAAGCAGTTGGTTCCTCTCTGACTCAGTGATAAAGATGCTTCCTCCATAAGCAGCTGTTAAATTTCCTTCTTGCTGCACAGATTTCCTTAACGGTGTCACATCCAGACATCAGCCCAATCTCTATTACTTTGTCAGAATTAATTTGATTGCAGTATATCCAAAGTAAAGTCAAATTGAAAATGACTGAGTAAAACTGTTTTATTTTAGAAAAAAACCCTGAAAGTGCATGTTATGTCTATGTTATGTCAGACACTAACATAGGAAAGTTCAGTGTGGCAGGTACTGGTTTAATAGTGAAATGCACAGTCATCTCTAACTTTCAAAGGGTTACTAGACCCCTGCTAACTTTGGTAGAAAATGTTTATATAACCTGTATCATTGCTGAAAGTGTTCGCCATGTGGTTCAGAAGTAGCGCAACAGAGGTAAAGTCAGAAATAAACTGTGCCACAAGAAATAGAAAACAGGATTAGCTACTGAGTAATGACAACTAAAATACAAATGCAGGGAATGATACCTAGTTCAGGAAGAAATTCACTGTATGTGTGATTTGTTCCAAAGACAGCTTTGGAATGCTGATTGAAACCAAAGTGTTGCAGGCCCTAAGTTTGACTCAGGTAAATGCTGTATTGGCAGTGGCTTTGAATGCTAAATACTGTCACAGTCAGATGAGCGAGAGTGTAGTCCAGAGCATTGCTATCCATTCCCATACTTGAACCACAGCAACTTTAAGTGTAGGCCTGATGTTATTCTCTAGGCAATTCACCTTTGATTATTTTGTTTGTTTATTATTTATACAATTTTGTTTGCAATATTTCTAAGGATTTGAAATTTAAATCATAGACTACTGTGTTAAACTTTGAAAGCGTTTACAGTTGTAAGCTATTTTGAGAGTGGTATTTATTTTAAAGTAAAAATTAACTTTTTCTTCTAAATTACTGTTCTATCCATAACTGAGAGTAACTCCATGAATTCTTTATAATCCACAAGTGATGTACTACATTTACATTGCCCATTAAATGTTATTTTGTTAAAGAAGGCATGATGTAATGCTGATTACAGTCTAGTATAAAATACTTATAATATTGCAGTCTGATACTTGATATATACATATATATTCAGATAAACAAGAATATTATTTGCAATGCAAATTAATATTGTTAATTCTACACCTAATTTTACAATATTGACTAAGTCTACAGGGTAAAATCGCAGTAAATCCTCTGCCCTCTTAATGATCATGGGGGATTTGTTTTGCTTTTGGCATGTATATTTGAATGGAAATAAGATTTCAGCAAGCAGTGTTATTTACATTACATGCCTAAGGGCCAGTCTTTCTGATCAGTCAGCATCCTGAACGCAGGGTCTGAGTTATGACAATTCTGTACCTTGCTTTAAGGAAAGGTTAAATTAACCAAAAGGTTACTTCTGCTTTGGGTTCCCATAGTGGTGAGCAGATCAGCGGAGAGATATAAAATGTTAATCCTTCATACTCACTAAAGTATGTCTGACATCATGGGTTTAATTCTTCAGAATTTCTTAGGGAAATACTTGCCAAGACTGTAAAGAAAATGTTTTTACATGGAGCCTTACTTTGTTCTGACATTTATGCAAGGACACAATTCGCCATGAACCTTTTAGTCTTCCTCTTCCTTCAGAGCATAATGAAAGGAGCCTATTCATCCTGGTCTCTTGGCATTTTTGTGGAAAAATAATAGTTCAACTGCACAGGCCCACTCCTCATCTGAAATACGAGTAAGTCCCAGAGCTGAAGCAATCTATGCCCACTGCATATTTCTACCAGGTCATTGGACCATTGCCATTGTTAATAAGGTTGAACCCAAACCCATAAATGAAAGAAATAGATAAAAACAAAACATCAATACTTACAGTATAAATATACAAAAGATCACATTAGAAAATGTATGTTGTATAACTGTTTATTATTACACTAGGTTTTAAAATATTTACATTTACAGAAATGGCCCTCACTCATTTTGTAGTTGGGTAATATTCCTTTGGGAGCAATGGCAGGATGCTTTCTGTTAACCTCATTTATTTTATTTTAACTAGAAAAGGAAAAACTTTTTTAGCCAATTTTTTTTTCTTCCCTGTAACTAGGTAATAAACTTGTATCTAAAAAAACACTTGCTAGAAAGTGCTGTTATCTGTTTAAAATTTACGGAAACGCTGCATTTTAATGGTACAATAACTAATGCTCAATTATAGAGGAATTCCTCCGGAAGAACAAGTCATGACTGCAAGTGCCAAATAAATCTAGTGGTGTGACATGGATAGTAAAATTTCATAACAATAGTAATGTGAGGGCTATGTTTTCAAAGCAGATTGTGTTGATAGTACTACAGCTGACCAAGCCATGTTTGATTTTGTGTGTATGTGAGGTTTAATATTACTAAATCATTGATGATTGAACAGGGTGACTTTCTGTACATTAAGAGAAGACTCATGAAATTATATCTGGATGAAGAACTTAAAATAAAAAATTATGTCATGGCTGTAGGATTGAATAAAAAATAAGGAAAGTCTCATGTTCCTTTCAAAAATCTGTCTTTCCTCTGATTAGTACCCCTGCCTGCAGTGCTGTAACCCAAATGCATGACCATCAAAATAAAGCAAAACACTTCTGTAATGCCTAATAAGAAGAAAGAATATTTAAAAATTGAAGGTGGGAGATCAATGAGGAGAACACTTTTCAAAATAGGAATATTATCATATGTAATTAATTTAAAAACTGAATTGCTACAGGAAGTGTCCAGGTGTAATGAGTGGAAGAGTTACAACTTCACTGCTACTGTAAGTTGCAAGACTGCTACTGTGATTAGAATTAAAGTTAGCAGGGAAATGGGGGAAATTTTTGGATTCAAAATGCCCTCCATGTTCCTGTATTTTTTTCCCCTAAAGATTCTTAAATCTTAAAAAGTGAAATCTGTGGTTTTCAGAGAAGGTGTCTGTGTTTAAATGCTTATATTTTTCCTAGATATTAAAGAGAACTAAATATTAGTTTATGCTTTTAGATAATATAAAAAGGATTTATGTTGCTGAGAAGTTTTGAATACAAACCTGCAGCAAAATGAAATGCTATTATTTTATTACATGTTAATACGTTTGCTTTAAAGTTATGAGAAAATATATTCCGTATTTCTTTTACTGTTGCAATTTATTTTTTTTCCAGAGTATCTGGTAAAAATGCAAAGCTGACTTCTAGAGGAAGTCTGTTCCTCATTTACATTATCTAAATATGATGGATTAAAGAACCAAAGTTTTCTTACCATTTCAGATTTCCAATTAGATGACACAGTCCTGGCAATAGAAAACGTGTTTCTTTATGAAATAAGTTTGTTTTTAGGAGTACAGGGGTTTTAGATGACAGGTTTTTTCACTGTTTTCATTTAAAAAGTGAATCTTCAATTTTCTACTTGACTGCAGCGATAGTTTTTGTAGGAGCATGATTTCCAATGGTATAAATTCCACACAGGGTGCACAAAATAAGATTACTTATCATCTTTTAAGAAGCTGAAGAAATGAAGGACTGGGCAATTCTCTTTATACTTCCTTATTGAATATAGGTAACATAAGAAGCATAAATAAAAATATTATCTCAGAAGTAACTCATCATTTGGCTGCTGGAAATATAATTCTTTAGCACAGCACAGGGAGTAATTACTGCAGTGAATGGTTGTTTTTTTGGTGTCTTGGGTGTGATGATGGCACTGGCATTTTAAAAGAACGTATAAAATTCAGAATTGGTTTAACAGAATGTATTTACTGTTCAATCATAATATTAATTTTAAAATAGTAAGTAATCATTCTATAACTCAGGTACCAAATCCTAGATTTAAAATTTAAGATACCAAAATTAATTATCAAGGTATATAAGTCTGTGGAAATAGCACCATTTTGAGAGGAGGTGCTACACAAAGGTGATATTTAACCATGTCTATTTTAGCTGTGTATCTGGGTGTGTGAGTGTGTTGGAAAGGATTGCAATTAAAGTCTGAGCTGGTGACATTGGTGCCACAAGGGAGTAACTCTCCACTAGTTCTGTGCATCAAGTGAAAATCCCTTCCATTATTCAGAGTTCCAGGCACTTGGGAAATTTGAAAATTAGATGACCTGAGGAAATAGTACAAATATAGCTGACCTTGTGATGGAGAAAATAAAAGGATGACAAAGAAAGGCTGAATTTGTCAGGAAGGTGTTTCTAGTTTGTCTAACATCTTTGGACAAGGGATTGTGAACTGTTGCAAAGTAAGGACTGAGGAGGGTTTCGGCTGTTGCTTGAGAGATGAGGGTGTCATTTGAGCCTCGTTTACGTGTGGAAAAGGTCAGCGGAAATGTTACTGGGAATGTGCTGAGAGTCTAGCACTTCCCTGCTGGCCTGGGAGGGAGGGCCTTTCCCTCACTGCCCTGTGACTTGTAATGTACTTTACATCCAACCATAGTGGAGGAAGTATGGAAAAGTCATCTTTGCAGGAAAAAATGTTTTTGAACCTCTGCACATTTAATAGATGGCTATTTTTATATGCTTGTGACATTATAAATATATGGAATAATTTCTATTATAAAATGTTTACTTGAGAGAAATGAAAACCTTTAGACACTATGAAGGGTGAGGCCACTAGGGTAACAAAATGTATTGTTTCTTAAAAATACGTCTTTAAAGTTGAGTCATGCAACTGTTGAATGGCAGACAACTTCTGATAGTCAGTGTCTTGTAACTTTGAGAGCATCCCTGTGATTTTATGTGTGTATATCAGCTTCAACTGCTATGAAATGTTACAACTATTGAGTTGCACGTGTGAAAATACAGCCATAGAAAATGCCTAAAGATTTTTGTTGGTAATATTCATGCTATTGTTTTTTAATGCCGCTTTCAATATATTTTTAATTGTGTCTAATTTTGAAACAAGAATTTTATTTTTTTTTAATTATGTTGGCAATATCCTCAGTATGAAGATCTCTTAAACCAGAACTAGAACTTTCCATTTGCCAACCCACATATGTCAGTCACATATTCAGGACCTATGTTCTGAGTCATGGATTTGTGAATCACTTGGCTCTATTTTTTGGTGGCATAACTTGTAAGGTGAGATAAATCAGTACACTGAGATAAGCCAGAATATGGTGAAATTTTTTAACTCACTGGATTGACCCCATGCTGTGATCCTGAGTCAGTGTGAGGATTAAAAGAATATTTATAGATCCACATTTGACCTGAGCATCAATATCTGCTTTTTTTTTTTTTTTTTTTAATTCATTTAAGAGAGAACGGTAGTACTTTCTCATGTCCTCAAGGAAGAACTTGAAGAGCACTTCTTTCCATGAGGGTGTGAAGAATGTTCTCTCTTACAGAATGACTGTGTTCTGTTGTAGTCCCTCTTGTGGAACTAACTGCTGCTCATGGAGACATCCTTTACCTAAAACACCTTATTGCAAGCTCTAAGCCTCTGACAAAACAGGATTAATTTGTGTTAAAGTTTGCTGTCTTGGTTTGCGGTATGCAAAAGAGCTAACTGCAGATTAGCTTGGGTAATTCTACACAACCTATGGTCACCTAGGAAAGTCTTCACACTTGGTGACTTATATTGCATTAAGCAGGAATGTATGCCCCCTCTGAAACCAGCCTGTGCTGGCTGCTGTTTCACTGCCTATGGAAAAGTTTGACTGTGGGTTAGAAGAACATACCTTAAAGCAACCTCCAAAATTTATATTGCACAGAATCATTAGTAAGTTTTTGGGAATGGTTTTAATTAATGAAGGCAGATACATAATTGCTAATATTCTCTTTGTAAAGGTTAGCTGATTCAGAAATGTGTGGTTTCATAAAGCATTTTTGTGTGTGTGAAACAGGTCAAAAGAGAGAAAAATACGGTTTTGTACAGCATGAAGATTCTTTTCCAACTGCTAGGTTCTTGCATGATAGCAACGTGTGCATTTATTTCTGAATGACTTTTCCAACTGCTCAGTGTTCAGAATGAGTTTATTATGAAATATTAAAGTACCATTAATGTCCTCTGAGCAAAATAACAGCTTTTGTGTGGGGTCAATGTTAATTTGATTTCTTTCCTTATTGTTAAAATTGTCCATCATGTGAAGGATTTGCTTCACTGATCTACTCTCCCACTAGCCAAAAAAAAAAAAAAAAAGGCAGCACATTCTAGTTTAAGACAGGTTAATCCCCATTTCTGTACGCAGTAAATGGACATGGCAGGGACAGAATCGTCATTCCTTCTGTCTTATTAAACTTTGGTAGCAGTAGTCTTTAGTTTAATAAAGGCCCTGTCCTCCAGCTGGATTTGTGAAAGGAAATGCTCCCACACAGAGCTGATTTGAAACTAATGCTTCTTTTATGTGAACATGTTATACTTAGATCTTATGGCACTTGATACAGTGAATACAATCTACTAGTCATCAGTATTTTATAAAAGTGAACAGTTTAGTCTCTGATGTCTCAATACTCTGTCATATTACAGACTTCTATTTATCATTTAAATAATTTGCACTGTATAGTGCTCAGGGTTTCTTTATGTTGTTTGCTTTCTATATTCACTTTGAAACTTAATTTAAATTCCTTATGCCTTTTGCAGTAAATTACCAATAAATGCTTCTTGCACATTGTTCAGTTTATAGCAGAGAATATTCCTTTCTTATTGGTAATTGCACAGCAGGTTATTATGTGGTGAAAAAAAATCCATTCTTTTCCTAAGGCAGAAACCCAAGTTCCTGTCTGTTTTGCGGATGTTAAAAATCCCTTGACACTCAAAGAAGAAGAGTGGGAGTATTAACTCTCAGGAACCCTTGGCTGAGTATTCATGAAAAGAGTCTTTCTCCTCCCAGCACAGGGGACTAAACTTGTTAGGAGTGCTTACTGTGAAAGAAACACTTTATGTAATCTCAATAAATGAAATAAATTTAAGAGCATTTTCTTAAGCAGGAGGGGAGGATTGGGAAAAAGTTCAACCTTCTATTTTATTAATAAATATACAGGGAAGGACAGATTATCTGAAGATTTGTCCAAGCTTCTAAGCATGGACTCCTTTGGAGAAAATGACTGCAAAAATAATTTTCCCCTACCTATTTTTAATATTTGATAGCTGCAGTGGAAAAAAAATACTGTTTTTCTCTCTTTCAAATGATATATGCAATGAATAGCCAAACCACTTGCACTGTCAAGTGCATAAGAGCTTTGGAAGTAGCTTTTAACATGGTAGCAAAAAGCTCTCATAGTTATTAGAAATGACAGGAATTTTTCAGTCAGGGTGACTACATAATGATATAGTAGTGATTGGCACATAAGCATAAACGGTCTTGCACTGTAACTGAGTAGAATCAGAGCCTCTAAAATCCTTTTATTAGTCCACCTTGCAAACTTTTTACGGATTTTGCAGATTTGCAAACTTTTCCTAATATGTAAAGGTATAACCCCACCAGCTACAGGAGTCAAGACTTCATAAACCTGAAGTGGGTTTTGGATTATCTCAGCCGACACAGGCCTGGCAGGCGGCAGGAAGCGGGGCTACCATGCCTAGGGGAATCGCTGGCCGTCCTCGCTAGAGCCGAGGGCTTTGTGTGCGCCGGTTGTTAAGACAAACAGGGAGAGCGAGTGCCAAGAGAGACCGCCCTGCTGAGCTGTGGATAGATGTTATTATTTTTAAGAAGAAGCCCTCTGGTGATATAACAGGGCTGACCCTGTTAGCGGAGGCTTCATAAATCTTTCTCAAGTGAAAGTTCCTGGCTGCGCAGGTTGGAGGGCAGACAAAAGAATCAAAAGAGCCAGGATGTGAAGTCTCTGTACTGTACATGTGAGCGCTGCCTATGGGACTCTGCAATAATACAACAATAGCCAAGATTGCAAGGCACAGCTTCAGTTCACTGCCTGCTTTCAACTGCTTCTAATAACAGTTTTAATTTTAGATTCCTCATGGCCTTCTGCATAGACTCTTAAAAGCGTAATGATTCTTTAGCTAGACGAAAAACAATGAAATATCATTGAAATATCAGCTTAGAAAATTCTCTCCTTTCTCTATTAGTACTATAGTAATAATTAAATATGGGGATTAGAATAGAAAATGCAAAATTATAGAGTGGCTACAGTATAAATATATTTGATTCACTCTTACTTTCCACACATTTGCCGTGCTGTGATGAAAAGATATGATGTATTACCTGTCAACCTACAGGAGACCTTTTTAATCTTGTTATCATCTGTTAATCATTTGAGTTAGGTGCTTTGCAGTGCAGGACCTTCTCAAAGCTGACTGAAGAAGCCTCCTTGGAGCATACTGATGACATGCCAATCTTACAGTCTTGAATGAAATTGAGAAACTTTCTTTGTGGTTTATACTTGCACCTGTTCAAACAATATATGTGTCTATGGAATATACATATCCTCTCTTATTCAATCAGTACTGAAGCCATAGACCTTGGTGTTTGCCAGCTGTGAACTGGTGACCCTGAAAATGGAATAGACACTTCTAGGTCCAAAAATCACAAAACTTCAGCCGTTTGAGCTAACTGAATTTACAGTACCATTTGGGTGGGTTTGCATTGCAGCAGGTGGTAGAGATGACATAGTCCTTAATTCTAAGCTGTACCTGAAGCTTGTCTTTTATCTCTCTGTGCCATTGTACATAAACGGAAATTACTTGTGTTACCCTGAAATTCCTATTTCTTGTGCAAGAAGAAAGGGAGGACAGAGGAGTGAAAGTACAATAGTTAAACAAGTATACAGGGCCAGCTTGAAAACCATTTGAATTGAAGAGGGCGACTCTTACATTTTTGTACTTGGAGCTGGGACAGGAGCAAAATGTATGTTGGTAGAGTTTATGTACTGTAGTATTTCTAGGGCAAGTTCTGCTTTCTTTATTTGCTATTTTAACATTTCAGCATTCCCCCAAGTGGAAACTTTACATGAGGTGAAACATAATGAAAGCAAATGAGGAAGTCTTGATTTGCTTTGTAATTTACTTAAAATGTTGGCAAGAGCTTTGATTAAGAGTTTAAATTCACACAGGCTTAATCAAAAAGAAATTAAAATCCTGTAAAGAGGCTGCTCAGGACTCCCTTACAGAAACCAGAAGTGTCAGCAAGAGCTAATTTGCTGTGTTTATATCAAGACCGGGAGAAAGGAGTGAAAAATAGAGCATAATGAAGTGTCATTAATACATGTCTATAACGTACTCACCGAAAACAGAAAAGCTACTACATGTAGCTTTTCATGATTTGTGAGCTTAGGGCAACACTAGCCAGTGGAAGACCCAACCTGATGTGCTTGACAGAAAGATGTACCACCCTGGCAGGTGAGCTGGGAATGAATGAGGGCAACCCTAGCAATTGATGGAGGGTGGACTTAATGTTCCTCCACTGTAAAGCTGCCCAGACTTTATCTCCTTATGTTACAACCTAAGCGCTTTTGTTCATTAGTTCAGAAAATTCTTGCTGTACGTGTTGAAAAATTTTGAGCAACATGTTAGATCTAACCAAAATCAGACTATATTTTTCTCCTTAGGACTGAGTTGTCATTATCAGGAATGGAAGTTCTACATTGCTGTGCACAGTGGTTACATACCAGGCAACAAATTGAAAAGTAGTCTAGTAAGTTCAGATTGGAAGGAAAAAGCGGGAAAAATAGGAAAAAAATTGGCAGGAAGATTCTCTGCATTAAAGAGAAGCCAGTCACATTCTTTTATGCTATCTTGTACAGCCTAGCCCACAGGAGAAATGTGACTTTTAAAGTCAAAGAGAGTATTTCAGGAAAATAACTTCACTGCTTCACAAATAAGGATGGAATTTTTTATGCTACTCATTGTTGGTATATTATTACTGGGGCCTGAGTCTCCTGTGTTTTAGCAAAATTCACAGAGATCTGCAAATAATATAGCCCTGTAAGTCTCAGTGTAGATTCCCTGACACCCCTGTGCTTTCAAGTCTGTATCAAATGAAAAAAATCCATTTTCTAGTGTTTGAACTAAATTATAGAAAATTTAGATAGGAAATAACCCCAGTACTTTCACTAGGGTAATGTTAATACTGGGATAGCTAATAATTTACCTTTTAAGAGTTTCAGCTTTTACTGTATTTGAAGCTATTTTGTATTTTTGGCAGGTATTTCAAAATTGTGATTAAATTTGAAATATGCCAAATGTTATGATCTTAATGAACTCTGTGCAGACAATAGCTTATAGTAATTAGGAGAAAATCAATGTTTTACACATTGGCATGTATGTTGCTGCCATACTGGGAGATCTTTATTTTGTCCAGCTACAGACCTCTTCTATTATGGGGAGAGTAATCAATAAATTGTGTGCTAGTAACAATTGTTCCATGTATCACATCATATTTCTATATGTAGAAGGTACAAGGTCCTCATGTTTTTTTATACTGAACTGTACCTGTTCAGTTCCCAAAGCCAGGTTAGGGGTATTTGTGTTCCAATTCACAGTAATTGCAATGAAAAAAACCAAACCAAACCAAACCAAAACCAAAACAAACAAACAAACAAACAAACAAAAAAACCCCCCCAAAACTCCCCAAAAAACCACTTCCTTCTGCCAAAGGGGAACAAAGCAAACCATTGAACAGAAAACTCCATTTACCCAGTGTTCCTGCTTCCTCAGTGTCTGTGACCCTACTATGGAATTGCTAATTGTGCAAAATAAACTGCAATCTTTTTACGAAATCTGCAGGACTAAACCACTCAAATGATTGTCACCATCCCTTAAAAAAGTCAAAGATGCTTTTGACAATAACAGTCTAGTTGATTTGACATTGAGGTCTGAAATATACAGACTTATTTAGAAGGACACCATTACTTATATACAGTTGCTCTGAGTTTGTGTTGCAGGCTGTAGATACCACATATGAGTGCATATACTCTGTGGGATTCTGCAAAATACATTGACTCTTTAAGTCCTGTGAAAAATGGGCATGGCCCATTAGCAGCTTTCAAGTATATGTTCAGTATTCAGAAAACACCAGATACGTCAAATCTTGCTTTGGCAACAAGTTTGTTGGAGTTGTCATTTTTGTGACTAAAGTGGTGAGGTTCTAATGTGGAACCAAAACAAATGCAGAATAAAATGGCTTTTGATATGCTTTCTATCTAACTTTTAGGTAGCCAGTCTTAAGAGCTGAATGAAGAAAGAGACCATCTTGAGTTAATCAATGTAATTGCTAGAGATTTAAATAGTGTTGCACACAAGTAATTTTTTATTAAAACTGATTTGTGAGAGTCTGCATTTAATATAAAAAGCAGGCTTTTCTGCTGGCATGGGAGTGAGAACAGCAGCGTGATCTATGATGACAGCACGTGACATGTCCAGTGTTCTAGGATCCAGTGGTTGTTTTGCTTGGCCTGTGTCACACAGCAGATTCCGTAGGATTTTGTACCCCATTGACTGTGCTGGTGACAAGATCTGAAGTCACTCAGCAGACAGAAAATCAGCAGCTATTCAGCGTATTTGCTTGCATGTTTGACTCTACTGTTTTCTGTAAGGTTTATTAGCTGCTTCCATTATTTTTTTGTAGTAACCATTGCATTTTCTAATCCAGAACAAGTTTAGACAGCTATAAAATGTGATTTTGTGCTGCTTTGTGTGGTTTTAACTGTGTTTAAAAGTAGAAGCACGTGACTCTTTATTGACCTGCATTGATTTTAATGAGTTTTCAACAGGTCATCTTGGTTTTTTGGCTTTTTTAAAAATTCCAATTCCAGTGTGAAATCTCCTCCCTAAAGCATCTCAGTTAGTTGTTCATATTACACTGTAAAATGAGAAATTTCCTTTCTTTTTTCTTTACTTGTAAAAGTTGGCCTACTCTTTGTTCTCAGTATTTGAAAAAATTGCCCAAATACCCATGTTTGTTTAAAATAATTTCCAGTTGTGTGTTCTGGATCTTCTATGTCTGCGCCTGTGAAAAAGAGACAGAGAACTAGAGTTTAATTCTCAGCCATTAGCAACCAAAATTCCATTTTGATCTGTACAGTGATTCATATGCAATGTTTTTTTATGGCCCTTACAAGTAGAATATCTTATTACTTCACACATTATATAAAATATTTCCTCCCAAGGGGACATTTTCTTTTCACAGTACCTTTTGCAAACATCAGTGTAAAAATAAAATTATGTATATTTAAATACATCTTTCATCTCATTATTTGTTGGAAGACAACACACTTCTAACAGACAAAACATATTTCATTATATGTCTTGTCTTTATTAGCAAATAAGGTGCTCCTAAGAAACGGAGAAGGATTTTGGAATATCATTTAATAGATGGTGTTTTTGCTGTTATATTGATTCTTATTTTAATTTATGTGTAAAAAGCTACTGTCAAGCAAGGGCACATATATACTGGTTAGATCAAAGTGGCTTTTTCAGTAAGCAGTAATTCATGAGTGCCAGTTAAAATGAGGGATTTAACTCTGCAATGACAAAGAATGCCAAGTGTTTTTTTACTGTGAAAGTCCCAGGCATTGTTTTTATGTTGCATGTTTTGGTGCCACATATGTATCGGTAGTGAAAGGAAGATGCCTTTTCTCTTCACATCTTTACTGTCCATGGTGGGAAGCAGCAAATGAGTGGTGGGAATTACTCTGCTCCTCCTGTTCATCTCTTCCCCAACAGCAAAAAACCCACATCCATGTAAAGCCATCCACTGGCCAGCAGGTTGAGGGAGGTGATTCTCTTCTCTGTGGCGAGATCCCACCTGGAGTAGTGCATCCAGTTCTGGGGCCCTCAGTACAAGAAAGACATGGACCTGTTGGAGTGAGTCTGGAGGAGAGACAGGACACGAAGTTCATCAGAGGCCTGTTGTACCTCTCCTACAAGGAAAAGCTGAAAGAATTGGGGTTGTCCAGCCTGGAGAGGAGAAGGCTCTGGGGTGACTTGTTGCAGCCTTTCAGTACCTAAAAGGAGCCTGGAGAAGAGCTGTTTCCAAGGATGTGTAGTGATAAGACAATGTGAGGAATGGCTTCAAACTGAGAGTTTAGATTAGGTATTAGTAAGAAATTCTTTACTGTGAGGGTTGTGAGGGACTGGAACAGGTTGTCCAGAGAAGCTATGGATGCCCCATCCCTGGAAGTGCCCAAGGCCAGGTTGGCTGGGGCTCTGAGTAACCTGGTCTAGTGGAAGGAGTCCAGAAGGCTTGGAACTTAGGTGATATTTAATATCCCTTCCAAGGCAAACCCTTTTATGATTATACGATTTTTTAAAATCTCCTCTTCCACTGAATCAACATAGGAATATTTTGTAGGAGCACCTGTATTACTACTACTACTCATATTTGATTTCTTTGTCAGGAACACTTGGCTATGAGTAAGCCTATACCAATATCCATAGGAAAAAGCATAGGTGCCGAGGTTGATTTTTAACAGTCTGAATCTTCGTACAGATGATAAATGAGCTGAGAATGGTCACCCAGAGAAGACCACAAATAGGTATGTGTTCAAGAAATTAAAAAAAAAAGAAATTCAAAGCATGCCAGAGAGTAGGATACCTGTAATGTGAATATATATACACATCTCTGAAGCTGTTTTGTGTGATTTTCAAACAATGTCTTCCATTGTAGAAGATCTTTGGCTGTAGTTCTGTCATGAGTTGCAGGAGATGGTTCTATTATTTTTTGGTTGGTCTTTAAGTGCACAAAATGGTTGAAATTATTAGCTCTTCTGCAATGAGAATTAAAATCTTGAGTTGCATTTTGGAAGCAGTCTGGATTCAGTGTCTTATCTAGGACTGGATAAGATTTACAGTCCAGAGATCTCTGCACCTACTGAACTGTTACTGTTTGGGCTGTGGCCAGCACCTCTTGCCATCGCACCCGGGAGCAGCAGGTCAGTCATATGTATCCAGCAGGATGGCTTAAGTCCTTTAAGTAGCAGCCTTTCATGTGAGCGATCCTGCATTCCCATCTAAGGTAGAGATCTTGGGACTGCAGGGAAATGATAAACCATAAAATAGGGTTTCAAAACTGCTTCTTTGAAGTTTACTTTCAGTTGTCTTAAGTTCAGAACACTACCTGCCTTCTGGGCACCTATACCTTTCCCTTATGGATGTGCTGAGGGATAAAAATACTCCCTGAACTTCACTCCTGACTTTTAGGTGGTTCTGTGCTCACTGCTTTTAGGACTCTATTTTTATAACTGGGTCCAAATGCTATTGGTGCTGGGAAAAGCAGGGGTTAAAAGGAAAACTAAACAGATCACAGAGCCAAAGATGACAGTCCACTTCTCTTGTTTTACAATCTCAGCCAGAAACTAACCCAGTGATCTGAATTACCCTGCTGAGAGTTGTAGCGAGTGCCAGAGTGAGCAAGCGCGTGTGTGTGGGTGTACAGGAGGACAGAAGGGAAGAGCAGACTTGTGATCATCACTTTGGTTAGAGCAAATGACCAGATGGGTTTTGTCGTGTGGTCTGACTTTTCCCTGGAGCTCTGCTCCTCGTCCCACAGAAAAATTTCCTTTCTGTGCCTCCAGATGCAAACTGAAGCAGGACTTCCCACTTGGGGAGGATCCAGCACAGCAAGGGTGGCACAAGTGAAATCCCTATGGAGCTGGAATTGGTAGATTTGTGTTGTCCCTCGGTAGATCCTCATATTTCCATTATTTTTGATGGATGCACACTATTAAGCACTGTCAGGGGAATCACCAGGTATGCAGAGAGAGCTCCTAGCTTTCCATTGCTGCAACAGGCAAGTACCCAGGTACCACTGGCAGAGATGATGCATCACCACCTCCTTGCAGGGCTTTGGAGGAGACAGACTGGGGGAGGAAATCTGTCTCAGGTTTTTGAGAGGGACAAGTTTGTATCTGTACCAAAGCTGCTGATTAAAGAGAAGCAGCTGCCAGTAGGGCTGATAGGAAGAGGAAATGGAAGTAGGGACTGGCAGGGGCTGTGGGAGAGCTGGGAGTTTTCTAGATACCAAATGTCTTTCTGTTTTTCTACTGTTTCCCATTTCTTCTGAGATACAGTTTCAGTGGTTGCTACACATTTTCCAGAATTTCATCTGGATTTTTTAAATCTTATTTGGCCTTTTTACATGAGAAAGTAAGGGGTGAGTTGAGTGGTTTGTTTGGTTTTTTTCCCTGTTGTTTGTTTTCTGTCAAAGAAGTGTTTCAGTGACTGTTCTGTTACTCCATTAAAAATGTGCCACTGGTGCTTTAATTCTGTGGTATTCTACCAGAGGAGAAGGGAGAGGAATTCAGAATAAAAGATCCACTGATGAGCGACAACTCTGACAGTATGTTTCCATTTTCTCTTATACTTGGTTTGCTGCTGCAGAGTCAGCAGTTTTAATGATGTTTGACTTTTTTACATTCATTAAAACTTCTGGACAAGCTGATTTCTAATACAACAGCTACATAAAATGAGTTAAAGTTGGTTTTCTGTACTGCCTTGAAGTAACTTTTAGCTTAAAACCACTCTGTACTAGACTGGTTCAACACTTTTTAGGAATCCATGTGAATATGAAACAAAGTAACAGAGCATGATACCAGAGGAAAACAGCTTGAGCTAGATAACAAGGGAGGGGCGTGAGGTGTGACTACAGGGGTGTTGTCTGTGGGAAGCTGCCAGAAGCTTCTCCCATGTCTGACAAAGCCAATTCCAGCTGGCTCCAAGAGGATCCTGTTGCTGGCCAAGGCCAAGCCAGTCAGTGACAGTGGTAGTGCCTCTGGGATAACAGATTTAAGAATGGGAATACATAGGTGTGGGAGAAGTTGTTTTAAGATTTAATTTTTATTTCACATCATACTACTCTCATTTTGATTAGTAATAAAATTAAACTAATATGCCCAAGCTGAGTCTGGTTTGCCTATGACACTAACCAGTGAGTGATCTCTCCCTGTCTTGTCTCAACCCACAAGCCTTTTGTTTTATTTTCCGTATCCAGCTAAGGATGGGAGTTACAGTGGCTTTGGGGGACACCTGAGATTCAGCCAGGGTCAACACAACCCACAAACAAATAACTTTAATTCTGTGCAAGGCAGAATGCTGACTTGTTGTTCTGAAATTTTTAAGAGTGTAAGGAATGGCCTCTGGCCTGCTCGAGAAAACATCAGCAGATGCTGGTACTCTTATGCACTGTTACCATTTCATTTTCTGAAACCATTTTCTTCTTTACCTCTCAATGGAGCAGAAGTAGTTCGTTTTCTGGATGTTTTTATTTAAAATACTTGAGGCAAGGTTAAACTTAGTGGAATGCAGAAAATAAACTCAAATAAGGCTCAGAAGATGTGTGAGTAGCCATAATTATCTCACATTTAAAATTTGTAAGTGAAGTATTAAAGAACTCTCAAATAATCATTGGAGTTGGAAAAATTCAATCATTTAAGCACAATAAACATTTAACTTTAGATTTTCAGAATATGCTGTTACTATGTTCATTTCTGCTACATGAGAAAAGCCTACACATAAAGTTATAAAATGTACTTCTAGTGGCCCAGCAGGATAGAAAAAAGATATCTGTTTTTTGTTAGCAGCATATCTACTAGCTGTTTGAAAAAATTCATAACATAAAGACACTCAGAAGGGAAATAAATATTTTATTTTATCTCTTTGTTTCTAATTTAAAGTTGAAAAGGAAAGTGAAGCTTTTTCTGTCAGTATTAAATTCAGATTTCCTAGAAAGACACACGGATTCTTTTGCACTTATCTTTCAATTTTGTACTCAATAACTCTTCCAAACCACAATACATCATAAAATATTATTTAAATGAAGCATAATAAAAACCTTTCCTTTACAACCAGGTATTTGTTATTTCTGAGTAGTCCAAAAGCAGAGACATTAAAAAGATAGGATCTCTGGTATAGCCATTTGTAGGGAAGGAAAGGTCTTCTGTTTCAAGCCTCTGCTTGCTTTTATATCTCCTCTGGTAAAGTCTAAAAATAATGAAGGTTGTTTGGTGCTGACTGGTGGATTTTGGAGACAGACAGAATGTTGTGAGGCCCTAAAAGAAATAATGAGGGTCAGTCTAGAGGAAATCTTGCAAAAAGCTCTTTGAGACATTCAGGTTTGAGAAGAAAGCTGGCACTGTTTCCTTACATCAGTCAGCAGAGCTGGCCTGTGCCATCTCAGATGCTACAGGTGCCCATGCAGATGATGCACAAGGGAGGTGTCCTCTCTTCAAAGCAACATGAAGTTTCAGTTTGTCCTGTTTGTACTTCCAGCAAAATGACCAAGTGTTTAATTGTTAATCCAGACTGGTTTTAATTTTCCACAACTGAGATCCTGGATATTTTTGCTAGTCCTCTAAACACGTTTAGTGTTTTGGCAGAGGAAGTTTGTACTGCACAATCTGCTGAGCAAGGAAGCTAAAAGGTACAGCTCCCTTCATTTACCTGGGGGGCTCTGGGATTGCATGTGTTCTCACAGCAGGGCTGGAGAACTTGGCCAAAAATCCCACCACTGTGGAAAGACTCTGGAAGAACAGTCTATGAGGACAACAAAGGTCTCCTGGGAATGGTATCATTGGGCTCAGAGTGCTTTTCCCACTGCCTAAGGTAGTAGTTTGGAAAAGCCCTTCTTCCAAAGTGTCTTCCCACTGAACTGGGGTATGAACTGTTTATCTGTTTCCTGATTAGGGGAAAGGCTGCAGCAGGAGATGAACAAAATAGATTCAGGGTTTGTTCCATAAGCAGAGGATTATCTGTGACTTTGGGGAGGACAGTGCCTGCCCAGCCCTTGTTTCCAGGGTGTTTCCAGCCACACCAAGTACTTTCTAGAGAAGCCCCAGGAGAACAGTATTTTGCAGGAACAGGATGTATTTATTTGCCAATGTGTGGATTTAGAGACTGATCACATTGGAAAATATTGGTCTTAACATTGGGTTACATAGATGTAATTTTTGTGTGTATCCACACTGTCTCTATATATATTTATACACACACATTCATGTTACCTGTGGACATATGTACAGTTCTTGTATGTTGCAAGCATCTGATTCAGGATAAGAAAGACAACACCAGGACAATATCACTATTTTTCTCCTACACAAAACTTGAAATTTTGATAATACTGCTTGATTAATTCCAGCTATAGCCAATTTTGCAAGTAAAAAGTAAAATTTTCCAGTTTTTTAGGCAAGCCCATAGAATGCTGAGAAAGGAAATTGTATCTGGCAAGTTAAAGTAGCTTGGATTGCTTTCTTTACTTCCCAACAACATACACCCACACAAACTTTGAACTCCATTGCCTCCTAAATTCCTACTGGCTGCATTTCCAAAGATTCAAATTATTTCTAATAAAAGAAGTCATCAGCCAGCATTTCCCTCTGAATTCTGAAATAGATGGTGTGACCTGCAGTTGCCAGTTTCCAAAATTAATGGATGAATCAGAAGACACACTTTATTCTTGTTTATAATTTGAAAATGTTGGCCCTTGTGTTTAGGAACTTCTTTTTTTAAAACTTTCTTTTCATTATTCACAATTTCATTATTGTAAATGTGGGAAAAGTTCCTAGTGGGAAAAGAATGCTTCAGACACAGAGATCCCAAAGCCAACCCCCGCACTGCAATTTTCCTATTGCCTTACATCTGGAATGTGTAACTAGCAAACTCACCCATAAAAAGAATTATGGTTGAGCAAGTTAAAAAGTTAGTATTTGATTAAGAGAGGCATTAAGTTGACCCTGATAAGGATTTTTTTTTCTTTACATGAAGCCACATCTTTATTTTTAAAGGAGAGGGAAAAGAAAAGACATGCTAAGTTTTTGCCTAACCCAGGAAGTTAACCCTGTTAAGAGCTCAAGCTCACGCAGCTGGCTTGTAATCAGGACTGACTGTATTGCACATTGTCTTGCACATGTATCCAGTTTTTCTTCCCTTAAAAAATAATCTGTATGTTGCAGCTGGGATATGATTGTTTTTTCGGTTTATAGGTCATAACTCATATGTAGTGAACGCTGTAGTGAAGGGGTATTAGATTGGAGATTTTGATTTTCTTCCATTAAACACAAGTATGAATTTCTGTCTTAATACTTGGAGGGAGTAAAATAAGACCAAAATTAAAACAATATAATTCACCTAAAATTATTGTATGTTTCAAAGTATGCTAAAATCTGCAGCATAAAAAGTAACAAGTGTAATCTATTGTTGACAAAACTAAATTCAGTAAATGTGTTTCATAGATTATTTTTTCCTTTCATAATTTCTATTATTATACTTACGGAAACATTTGCAAACCTGATATGTCTGAAATCCTGTTTATAGATTTTGTGTGAATTTACAAAATGTAGTTCATCACAAGTGTCTAAATGTGAGTTTATGTTCACATCAGCTATGCAAGAGTGTATCAAAATGTGAATCTGGAGTTGAACTTTCACTTTTTGTATTCCATAACTTATTTTAATAGATAACTGTCTGAATTTATAAACATCTAGTACAGGATGACCTTAGTCTGATTCAACAATCTTACAGTCTTTGGGGGGAAAAAAAAAAAAATCAAATGGATCCAATTTCCATTTAGCATGGTCAAAGCTATGGATGGAAAAATTACACAAAAATTCCGTGAGTTAATAACCACCAAGTTTCATTTTTTCAAGGCTGATACTGCCAAGTAGAAATTTGATTCTTGCCAAAGGTAAACTCCATCCTGCAGGAACAAAGGAATGGAAGAACTGCAGGCTGACAGATCAAGTAAAGTGCTTGCTGAAGAACTGTAGAACAGTAGGAAATTTTCACTGTGAACTCCTAAGAAAAATTTCTCAGGAAGTGGTGAGTCAATAAACCCAGAAAGACCCACTGCATTTTGAAATAATGGGAACTAAAGAGGCATTAATTGAAAGGTTTGCTTATGTAAATATAACAATGTGATTATAAGAAAGAAATATAATCAAGAGAAAGAAGACATGGATCAATATCAAGCCACCTTGAACACTGAGGGATACAGAGGCAAAGCTTTATGACCTTACTAATTCTGAAGATGAATACATTTTTACAGATAAGTAAATTTTTACAGGTGAGGTCTCCACAGAAAATATTATTTCTATTAGCTACTGATGAATTTACAATAGTTATTTTGTTGAAAAAATGGAAAAATTCCTGACTACTGCAGCTTGATGTCTACCGTGTTCATGGCAAGTCTTTCAGATATGTGGGATGAAAGCATCATTCATGGAATAACCATCAAGCAGGAGTATGCTATCCTGAGAGTTTAAATCCTCCCTCTCCCAAAGTGATCAGGTCAATGTGAAGACTGATTGGACCATTCTGCCTATGTGTTCACATTGCCAATCTGAACACTGTAAAATATGGGTGCACATATGATTAATATATCAAATGCACACCGAAATTTGCTCATCATCTAAAGTTCAAACATGGTAGTTCAGTATAAAGATGTTCACATCAAATGACTCCATTTGGGGAGGACACAGTATCTTTTTCAAAATAAGTTGAATTGCCTAGCAGCCTCCTAAAGAAATACAATGTATTGTATTAAACTGTCTGCCACTTCCTTTCAGTAGCTCAGTTTCTGGATTTTTTTCATTTCATACAAATTCACTGATTGTTGTACTTGGTGTGGTTTTGGTGGTGGGTTTTTTTTTCCAGTTAAACTGCACAGAGGCAGCTAAACAATTTAACAAGGACAATATTGGCTATACAGTAAACTTGGCAAAAATAGATACCATTGCACTTATGGGTGTCTAAAATGATTGGATGTGAACAGGAATCTGTGAATGATACAAATTTCAAGTAATTTGAGTTCCAGGTACTGAGTCTGACACTAAATGCCAGACATGCTATCTGTGGTAGCTATGAGCAAGATGGTAAAATAAAGGCATTTCCCTTTTCATCAGCTTTCCTCTTCACTACTTTCAGTCAGGTTGTTGTCTTTTAGAAATCTGAAACTAGTTTGTGCTGACAGAGTTTGAAAGCCATTAATATTATGGGCTAAGCTAACCTTCCCACTGTACCTTAGAAAAGGGGTCAAACTTCTGAATCCTACAGAGGCTTGGCTTTCTCAGGTCAGTATGAGCATGTGGTGTGGGGGCTGAAACATTAGCTTCACCACTTCATTATGCTTTTGCAGTATGCCCCAATAAACAGGAAGTAAAAATCCCAAAGGAATGTAAATCCTAAAATATTTGGTACTGTCTATATATTTGACAGCCTTTTCCTGGCTGGTAGAAATCAGCTGGGAAATTAGGGACTGGTCTCCAAAGATGGATTAAAATGTCTAAAAAACTACCTTGTGATGCTGGATAAAAAAATCAAAACTTGAAAAAATTGATCTATTTATTTTTAATTATGTTTTTTAACTTAATTTTGGTGGGATTTTTAGTCTTTTATTATCTGCTATGGGGCAAGTTTGCAAGTTTCTACCAATAAGGTAATGCCAACTAATTTTCGTTATTTAAAAATGTGTAAAATTTTGCAAGGAAAATTTTGCCTCAGTTAGGAATAATCCCTTTGAAGAAGTTTTTGGAAAAAGCCTTCTGCCTAGAAAAAAATTGCTTCTTTTTCTGCGTCAGCAACAGCTTTGCTGTATTTTAAAATTACAAAAACACCCATAAACCACAGCCCAACACCTGCTCCTGGATTTTCTTTGGAAATATAGCCATATGTTCACCATCCTTTGCTATTATTAAAAAATTATTATTGTAGCAACAACCATGTTTCCTCACTTTTGGTTGATCTTGATTTTGAGTTCAGGATACACAATGGCATTTCAGGTTTTTGGAGGCAATTTCTGTGGTGATGAAGACACTGGAAATGTTTAGTGTAAGTTTGTTTTTTTACAGCAAATTTTGCTTCTACAAACCTCTAGTAAATACTAAACATAATTAAGCCTGTATAACTTTGATGCCGTGAGTAGTTTTAATTTTTGGATTATTTAAAAGTTATTAAAAAATAAAGATACCTATGCTTTATTTTCTGATGTATGAGAGTAATATGAAACTCAAAAGTAAGATTGTGCTTTTCTTAATATGCAAATCTATTATTGACTCATAATGATTGTTTCTGTGGTTAATGAAGAATCAGATTTCTTGCATGTAGGCAAAATTTGAAATGGGGAGATATATACTTATTATTCCTTTGTCTATGAATTTAGTCAGTGCCTGTGCCTTGCAGAAAAGTGTATTCAGAATTTTAACTTTAAGCAATAAGAATATTTTGGTATTGATTTTAGAGGAATATGTTTCCTTCCAATTTTTCTTATCATAAAAAAATAATTTCTAGTCCTAGAAACAAAATTATTTAATAGTGACTAATTTAAGACCTTTCAACCTTAGAGGTTTTCCACATATGCATTCCATTTTTACACAAAAACCCCAATGTTTTAAGTGGAGGTTGGGGTTTTTTTCCAAATTTAAGTATCAGAATTAATTGTGAAAATGAAACCGATGAAATCAGCCAGTTTTTTGAAAACTGTGAAAGTTGGCTGTCAGTCTCCAGGAGAAAGATTGCACCTGTGTAAGGATTAATTTATTGTCATGGTCTCCAAGAAAGAAATCTAAGCAGAAGTCAGAAAACAAAGTCCCATTTCTTTTTTCCATCCATCTTTAAATACATCAGTAGGATCTGGACATCAGTTTGATCTCTAAAAATCTAAACTGGGTTCAGTAGAGTGCCGTGAAGTGGCACTTTCAAAGCAGTGATTAAAGCAGCTGTTGAATCTCCTGTGTAAGCATAGCAAAGTGATGTCTCTAATCACGTTCAGGCTGATTGAAGAACAGACCAGAATGTTACTTAACAGAAAGTTGTATTCAGGTTAGAGGACATTCAATTATTTAAGGATAAATATTGAAAGTCTTCTTGCTCTATGTGAGGAACACCTGCAAAGTGAATCAGATTTCCATTAGAATACTCTGTGTTCTGTGGTCTTTGTCATTAGCCTAATTAAAAGATCCTTCTGAACCCACTATGATCCTTTTCTTTCCTGAAAGGTGCTGCTTTGGTTTAAATACACATTTACCTTTCAGTCTTAAAGGTCTTTTACAACCTAAATGTAAATGTTCTATGATTCTATGCCATCAATATTGATCTGGTGTGAAGTCAGGTGATTACGTTCAGTTCCTGGAACAGAGGGACTGTCTCTTGTTTTTGCTTCGCTTTTCTAACCACTTCAAGCCCCACTCACAGCGCTCTGCCACACCATTGTTCTCCTCCATTCACACCCTCCCTGCTGGCATTTTCTTCCCTTTTAAGTCCAGCTGCCATCTCACCCTGACTGCTTTGTTTCTCAGGTGTGCATCAGCCTTTTCCTTGAGCTGATCCAATTTACTAGACCACTATCCTGTCAAGGAGAGAGATATTTTTAATTCTGCCTAGGGGTAAGATCCAGAGATATGGGAAATCTTGACCTACAGGTAATGTTACATCTACCTTTTTTTATCTCTGAATCATCTCATCTAGTTAACATTCAAGAGTTTTATAGGAAATAAATGAAAGATTTTTTACTTTGATTTTGATACACATTACATTATATTATCTTTTATATGAAATTAGCAGAAATCAGAATTTCAATTAAAAATTACTAACTAGAGCAAAGTCACAACATGTCTATGATGAAATTTCATTTTTATTGAAGAAGCATTAATACTTTTTGAAAGTGATGAATGGCCATTTAATCTGTATATTTATATCTATCATATTAAAAATTTGGGGTCCTTATGTATTCTTTAGTACTTACAGTAAATCTGGATAATCCCTGCAGAATATGTTTATTGGAGTGATTCATGTTAGCAAGATAATATATGCTTTTTTACTTAGTCCTGCTGTCCATGAACAAACATAGTTGATCAGCTTGTCACCAGTATAGCTTGTTAATATATATATATATGTGGCAAATCAGTTTGTAAGTGCTCTCTACTATTAATAATTTCTTTGTTCTTAAGTTATATCCCCTAACATCTTTCCTTCATGGCTCCTTCTTCAGTACTGAGGACGTAGCAAATACATAGCTGATGCTTATTCATAAAGAATTTGCCCTGTCCTTTCTGTTTGCCCCTTGAAACTTCTCTCTTACGACCTCAACATTTCACTAAGTCAAGTCCTATAAAATTCTCTTTGTGGGAAGTACTTTTTATGACAGAATATAGTATCATTTTCCTTGGGTTTTGGCCATTGTCTTCACAATTGCTGTGGTAGATTTGGTTGCACAGATGTTGCATTTTGAGCTGAAAATTTTTCATGGCAGTTATGTAAGGCTGCCTTAATCACAACAAGCTTCCTCAGCTGTCCTTTGGCTGTGACCTGTGATATCTTCACTGCCTTACTTCTAAACCCATTTCCTAATAGAACCCAGCAGATCTTGTCTATGATAAATTGTTATTCTGGGTTGCAGCTGGAGATCTCATCATATGTGCAGTGTATTCTGGGGCTTATTCATTAATCCAAAATAGTGGCCACAGGCAAATCCCTTCATGCACCCTTCAAGTTTTAGAGTTGAATTGTGATGAAAACTGGTCTAGTAAAATTGGCTATGAGTAGGATCTGTCTTCACAGCTCTGCCTGTAAGCAGCATGTGACTTTACTGCAGGGGGATGTCATTAGGTAATATATAGCTACATACTTATACAGAAGTACACAGAATATGGGGTGATTATGAATGCAAAATCCTAAGTGCTCAGATTTCTTGATTTTAACATTTGTATAATTTTACCTTCAAACGAGCCATTGTGTTAAGAGCTCAAAATTGCAATCTCCTATGTTGTACATAGCCAGCTGTCTCTTCTGTATTTTAAGTGATTGTGTACTGATCTTCTAGGGTGAAGAATCATCAAATCCATCTTGACATGCCAAGTGATAGATTGAATACTTATGGCACGGAGGAGGATTCTTGTTCTTTGTCAAGGGCTTTGTTAGTCAGTAAAAGATGGTGGTAAATACAAGGTGGTGCTTTTTTGACCATGCTTTGATGGCCATAAGCATCACTTGGGGTCAATTCTAAACCAGAGTTTCCCATGAAGGTGTTGTTGAGGTAGGACAAAGCCACCTCTAGGAAAATCATCAGCAATGTATAAGCTGGAGCTGGTGAGTTGCTCCCACAGGCCCTGGAGCTGTAATTTGGGCAGTCCAAAAGTGTGGTTGACACCCAGAGATCAAAACATTAGACATCATACTGAAAGGATTAACTTATACAGATTTTGGATAAAGGTTTTAGAGGAAATAAAAGCCAGAAATTTCAGGACAGAGCAGATACATTTCTCAATAATACTCTCATTAATCTTTTCAAGTACAAACAAGGATTAGTCAGTAGGTTAATTTTTCTTGTCAAGACCTCCTCCAACATTTTGACACATTACAAAAAGTTCTAAGGAAAATCACTTTTTTAGTACTCTGCCATCAGCAAAATCTTTTCTATCCAGAAATACAAAATTAATGTAGCATGTTTCTGAAAGTGACAAGGAACAATCTTATGCGTATTTATAGTTGGTGATAATACTGATTTATCTGAGAATGTAGTGCAACTGTTTGTCATTTGTGGTTCACTCTTCAAGATGCAAGAAAACCTCCGCACCTGTGGGTTTAGTAGTGCATGAGGTCAGAAACTGCATACTCCTTGGGTCATGAGGTTGGCAATTTATACATAAGCTCCTAATGTCCATAGGACACCAATGGTGTGAAATCTTTCTAGAGTTATAGTCCAAGCAAGTTTTCTGTGTTTTGCAGGCTTTATTATCTCATGTTGCTCAAGTCTACGACTGCAGCTTAAGAGAAGGCAGCCTGTGTACAGTATGTACACACTGCTGAGGCCTCAGCACCTTGCAGAATTAAGCCCTCACTGAAAAGCTGTTTGTCTGCTCTAGTTTGATAGAACAAATTATGGTAAGAGTACTTAAACTGTCTCCAAACTACTGAAGTAATATAAGGCAAAGTACAGAAATATTAAATATAATAGTACATCAGATCACTTTCTGATGTTGTATTTTTTAATAAAAAATAATTACAGAAACAATAATTACTTTTTAATTCTTAAACTGGATTAAAATGAAAGTTTCTAAGTAATTTTATTGAAAAGAGACTGCTAAAAAATATTTAAACTTTAAAAAAAATGCCAATGTTTGCAGCAAAGTCACTCATAGATTTTTTTTTAAACATATCTTTGTCCCTGGTTAGACTCCTGAAAATGTGAGGTATGATTTCATCTTTTCCCTTGATTTCTCTACTAGAAGCAAAAAGAGTTGAATTAAATGTGAACAGGAGGTTGTAACCATGCTATTTATTTAGTGGTTTTGAGAATTCTTGAGGAAATGTACTTTCTATGCTTCCAATTTTGTTCATGTTCATCTCTTGATCTAAGAGTCAATTAGGATATTAATTCACTTGAAAATATGATAGAAGAGTCATAGAAGAGACTGTGGTGGCTGGCAGAGGGTACAGTGGTTTTATCTTTGCTTTTATGTTGCAATTTTCTAGTGTCCTGCTGATATTCAGACTGATGATGTACATTCTGCTCTTCTCTGCTTCATTGAAATAGGGGAAAATAAGTAGTCTACAATAAAGCTTTTCATTAAATTATGCAAAGGAAGAATAGAATCTGTATAACTAAACATCTGTATATACAGTACACTAATACACTATTTAGCCAGATGATCACACAGGGATTGTGTCTGTGGCCTTCAGGAGAAAGCCTCTACTATCTATCTCTTTATTTGGCTGCACAGTAAGTTCTTTCAGCTTAATTTTTTGCATTAATGCTTATTTTATTGTTCTGAATGAATGAGGCTGGCATAAAGTTCTGGAATAGATGGCATAAATACTGCGTTGTTTCAGTTGTTCAGATACTTATACAGAGGCTCTCAATACTGTACATGGTGCAAAACAAAGACCGAAATTTTAAATCTCTGTGATTCTGATTGAACAAAACACTTGAACACACAAATAATCACACTGCTATGTGAGGAAGTCCCGAGGTTATGACTCCCTTAAGATAGAACTGCTCATCTGACTTCCCTTGAAATGAGAGAATGCTGAAATATTGGAAGGCTTCCAGTCTCTGAAGTTCTGCCTTACCACAACAGTCGATACATTTATAAACTAGAACAAGAAAATTCTTTTAATTCAGATACCTAAAAACTTTGAAATGTGTCAAAAACCATGTATTGCCTGCCTGTTGTGTCATTCCAGGGAGAGGTGCAACTCTGAGAAACTTACAGTCACATCCTGATTCGAATAATACCACTCAAGGGGTTTTTTCCTGTGCTGCTGGGAAAGTCTCCTTCTTTCCACTGATTTTAGCTGTGCTCACTTCACCTGGCATTCCACTGACAAGCCAGCCTAGTATATCTAGAAAAAATGTGCTGTGTGCTGTCACTATAAATGGTAAACAAACCAGCCAAAACTCCATACCATGTGTAAATGAAAATGTTCGCATGTCTGCAGAGCCAGGATCAAGAAAATTTGTGAAGTGTGTTGTTAAAGCTATTCCTGAAATATGATCTATACTGGGAGCCACAGTATATTTTGAATTTCAAATTCTTCCTCCAGCATTCCTCGGAAATAATTACAAGGAAATGAAGCAGCAGTCAATAACTATGAATATCAGTGGCTGTGGGATGTACCACGTTCTATGCATGCTTTAATAAAAACATATGAAGAGTAGGTATAGATAGTTTATACGTTTTTGTGGTTTCTTCTAAGATTCCTGATGGATGTACACTGGAATTTAGCAGTTCTTCCTGTGGCCTCAATGTGCCTGCACCTGGAGTGCTTGAAGAGTTTAGACTTTAATTGACCAAGATGATATTTAAAATGTAAATAGACATAAATGCAGAATGATTTCTAAAGTTTTATAAAGTGTATGATAGGCACAGTTTGCTTTGTCTCAGTATTATATATGATACCAAATTACAGTGGAGAGTGCTGTTTTGGAAAATAGGTATAGATAGGTGTTGAATGGATTGCTCTGAAGTCTGGTCGTAATACTGTAAGCCTTTTCACTCAGTTAACTTTTTCACTAGATTATTAGGATCTTTACAGCATCAGAGTATACCTCACAACTGGTCAAGTTGGCTTTGCTAACAGTAGTCTAGATCTGCTGTCACAGAAAAGCCACACTCATATTAGTCCAAAGTTCAAAATAAGCTGTAGCCCACATGTAAAAATTGCTTGTACAGTTTTGAAATAAATTAATGCAAATTGGGATCTTGGAGATGTTACTTTTTTCCATGCACCTGTGAAATACCATTCTGATTTTAAATTTATTGCGTCTGAACTTTGTCACATGTTAGATGAAGGAGAGATTTAGACATGGTTGGTGCAGTTGTAATTTAATGTGTCATGCAATCTCTGTGACTGGGGGTTAGTCATGCCTATTAATTTTCCTTCAAATTTTCATCTTTTAATGCAGGAAATATGGTTTGACTTTAGATTTTGTTTGTATCTAGTAGCACTTAATCCTCTAGATTAAGTTTTCAGGGATTTTCTTGGGTGTTTTTTCTTTCCTTTTTTATATGGTTTTCTATGTAATGGGTGTTATTAAAGGCAAAACTTCTTCTGTTACACCTACCAGTTTCTCCTGGGTTGGCAGCATTGTAAATTATAAATAGAATTACAGACAGTGTCATGATAAGTTTTAATGTGACAATGAAGTGAGAGCATTGATCTTATGTAATTTGAGTCAGAAAAATCTGAACAGGTAAACTATGTGTAATTTCTTACAGCTGAATAGGAACATAAGTAATATTAGTAACAGAAAAAAGGCCATCTGGTCCAGCTTGCCTGAGTTTGTTTGCCTGGTTGATCATAATCTCAACCACCTGCTTTTCCACTGAGCTCTACTTCACCAGCCCTATCTAATTCCAGAAACAAATGTATCTGTCTCTTGTACACCTTTATAAATCTTTCCTTATAACTTTGAATATTCAGACCTTATGTGGTCTTACGGTACAGAAGATCCACAAAGTCTCAGAAGAGATCAGGGCTGGTAGGTTCTGTCTGCTCAACAAATGCACAGAAAGAAGTGCTCCTGATCTAAGGGCTTCAATCTAGTTTCAGAGGAAACATGTGGATGATTAGAAGCCTATTGTAATAGAATTAGATTAACATCTATGTGGTGATATGATTGTCCTAGCCATTTGCAAGATGCAGATGTTTGTTTTGCTTTTGGGTTTGGAACCAGACACCTGTACTATTTATAATCCGTACTGACGTTCTGCCAAAACATTTATTATTATTATATACAAATTTTATCAAGACAATGCTGTGTTTCTTGCAATTTTGGTGGGGGAAGAAGAGGAGTATTTATTACTCTAAAAGTGCAGTTCTTTTTTGGCTAGTAGCAGAGGAAGTAAAGAACAGGCTTGTGAAGTAAAATTTTCTTTCTATAAACTGAAGAACAAAAAAATTTTCTATTCTGACCATGTCTTTCAATTCCCACTTGCTTTATCAGACATGCTTCTTCTCTATGGCAGTGGTTAAATAATTGGGAACGTTATTGAAGTGGGATTAAAATTATTTCAACAATCACTTAAAGTTTTGATCTATTTCTGAAAGATCATGTCTGTCTTTATATCCTTCAAGTTCTTTATAAACATATGTAAATTTACTGTTCTGATGTATTTCAGCAGCTATCTCTAAGTTAGGTTCGCTTGTGTTTCTACAATGCACCTCCCCCCCCCCCCCC
>VXAX01001640.1:124699-311833 GCA_013399835.1 Leptocoma aspasia
CCCCCCCCCCCCCCCCCCCCATTCCTTTTAATTCTTCTTTTCCCCTGCTTTTCTCTGCCTGGAGGTGAAATAAAAGAGGTTCCTGTGCTATAGCCACTGTCTTAGATTGTGTGATATTGGAACCTGCCAGTTATACTCATTTGATTTTCTAGATCCTGCTTCCCTAGTATAAGCTCCTAGCAATACCTCTGGAGTTTTGGCTAAAGAATATTCTTAGCCTGGACTGGCACAGCTGTGCTCTGCTTCCCTCTGGCCACTGTTTTGCTGCCACTGAGTGTCTCTTGGCTGGGAAGTTGAAAAAAAAAATTATCCGTTGCTGGGATCTTCTATCAAAGACTTATTTACTGGTGAGAAAATATGGGGTAGTCCTTCAACTTACAAGGTTTGAAAGCTCCCATGCTGGGTATAGAGATAATGGGTACTGGAGTGCATATAAAATATCCTTTGAAATTATACATAAATGCATCCTGTTCAGTATATCTTAACACACTGTAAAACTTTGTACTTACAAGTATGTTTTCCATAAAAAAATCAACACTTCAGATAAAGAGAAAGATTCTCTGTTTCCCTCTCCTCCCCTGCTAATAGTAGGTGGAGATTGGCTGCGGAGTAATAAGATTTTCCTGGTAGACTAGAGTTGAGTTAGGCTCAATCTGCCTAAAAAGGCCAACAGCACACTTATTTTGGGTCAGTTCTTTTGTCTAGCAATGGATTTTAACCAGAGATCTCAAAGCAGCCAAAACCCCTTCTATTTTTATATTGAAAATGTAATACACTACCCCTGCCAGATAATAATCAACTATATAGAGTAGAGGAGCCTATTTTTCTTAGGTAGATCTGTTTCCTAGATACAATTTTAGTGGTTGAGGTAAGCCTGCAGTCTAGTGTCCTGCACTTCATAGCTTTAATGCTGACTTTTGAGTGATTGGAAAGTACAAAGTACAACAGTTGCATCCTGCATTGAGCTTTCAGTCTTAGCTTGTTCTGTAGCTTAGAGCAAACAGATAAAGGATAAAAATGAATGAATTTACAGTGGGATGTGTAAAAATGTCATGATTAATCAGCTAAAAATATTTTTTTTCCCATACTTGCTATTTTCTGTCTCCGAAATCCCTTCCTTTCTGTTAGCTCTGGTACTAATTATCCAGCCACTAGCTATTGGCCTTTAAAGTCAGAAAATGCAACATCATTCAGGAGACATGTGGCTGCCAAGCCCAGTGAGCATGTAGGAGTGCCTTTACAGGTCAAGTGCTATAGCTGCTCTTTGACAAATCAGTCTGAATTAGCATCATAGGAGTCTGTTGGTATTCCTGCTCCCCCGCACCTCCGGCCTCATCTGTTAGCCCTTGGTGTTGCCAGCCATTGTTTTGCACTCCCAGACCTGCAATCTGTTTCAGTGCTTGCTGGTAGTGCAGGAGCACCTTCAGCTCTCCAAACTTATTACCAGAACTTATGGTACATGTTGAAATGAGCTCCATACCTGAAACTCCACTGCATGTGGCTTCACCTGTCTTCAGCTAGTAATCATTTATCAATATTTTGGGGAAAGAGGAAATGTAATATAAAGTTACTCCTCTGACTGATACTTGGATACTGATACTGATACTCCTGATATTTGGAGTTCCAAGAGTTAGCACTAGTAGCAAGGGGCACCCACGTAAAAGGCTTTCTCAAAGGCTGTTTCATTTTGGCTTGCCATAATTTCATTTGCCTTTTGGCTGAATGCGAGCATGCTGCCAGTACCTGTATCCCTGTGGATGGCTCCAGTGTTAAGACCTATTTGTGTCGTCCTAATTTAGTCTCATGTCTGTTCCCTGCTGAAGAGACAGGACAGGGAGTGATGGGAAACAAAAACTTGAAGATAACGTTCTGGTGCTAGAGGCATCCTCTAGATAATCCCAGCTGACACACTTAGGGGTGCTCTCTACCAAGTAGATCCCAGCCCGGTGGAGTGTGGAGGCAAATTTGTACCTTTCTTCTTCACATTTAAATTGAGGCTGCCTGCTTTGACAATTGACTGTGTTCTGCTCTCTTTATCTAATCTGTCTAAATGGATTCCATGTCCTTCTTGTTAGAATGATAAATGAAAAAGGCTATTAAAGTTTTAGCATGCTTAATAGTGTCCAGAGCATCTGTAACAGATGCAGCCATAGGTAATTACTTGATGGCACAGAGGATTTATGGTCAACTCTCTGCTCTTAGGAAAGGGAGCATAAAATAAGTACTGACAACACTGGTCCAAATGTAGTTTGTGGAAGGGCAGGTTTCTTTTAGCACACATCACATATGCTATAAATGACCTGGATGGCTACCAAATACAATGGAACTACCACTGTTTAGTAAGCACAACACTTTCCCAATATCTCCGTACATTTCTATAGATTTTTTTGCAAATCTAGTCTGCATTTCCACACATCCATCATACAGGAACTTGGCTTAATAAGTAATTTAAAACACTTAGGAAGAGAAAAGTGGAGAGCCAATTCCTCTTTTATACCAGAATAAATTGACTTATCAGTGTTAATTCTTACTGTATCTAGTTTGAAAAAAATGACCAACCAAATAAATGAGTGCAGGAGTTCAGCCTAAAAGGTAAAAGATACATGAAGGGGCCATGGATATTTCCTTTAAAAAAGTATGTTTATGTTTATGCTTTTAGGTTGGAAGACTTGAAATCATTCCAGATTATCCTTTTCTTTTTTTTTTTTTCTTTTTTTTGTGTGTGAAAAAAACACACACAAGGGTGAAAACACACACACACCCTTGTGTGCTATTTCCCTAGCATTTTTTTAATGTATTGTTCTGAGGGGCAAAAAAGTGAGATGAATGTGTCTGAGTTACTATCAGCTCTTGTTTTCTTCCTAATATCCTCCAGCTTCATGTTGCTTTAACGTATGCACATTCAGAGTTTTGAACATTGTGGGAAAAGATTTCACTGGTATCCATTCTTGCCATTAAAGTGCTTCCCTTCTGAATATTGCCTGCCAAAGTATGTGGTATCCTGCAGAGCGAGAGGATGAGGACATAGATTGCAATGAAGCTGAACAGTTTGCACTTCCTAACAGTGACACCAGACATCAATCTTTTGTAAAGACAGCCCAGAATACAGGAGGAGAACTCTCAACCCCACTCCCCCACACAAAAAAACAAAAGGAGAATTATCTCTTTTTTTTCCCCATTTCATTTCAGCAATTTCCTTCTAAGATCCTCCAAGATGAATATGTTCTCAAATTGCATAAGCTTACATTTCAGTGGCTGAGACTCTTTTCTTTTTGGGGAAATTAAAAAAATAATGGGAAGAATTGAAGTTAAACTTGGTTTTTAGGTGTTTTAAAGTAACTTTTTTTCCTTTTAAGATGTTATTTAATTTAGTCTCAGTTCTCTTTTTAGCATCAGGCTAATGAATACAGTGCTAATTTTGTCACACTTAATCCATTTCACACGTTTATACCACAGTTTGACCTCAGTAATCAGTAACACTAAGTTGTACAGGTTGGCAAGTGCTCACAACTAGACTGCCAGTGCTGTAATTTGCCATACTGGGAGAAGCTTGAGTCAAGTCTGCAGCTTGTATAAAGTGACACAGATCTATAGAAGTCACTTTGAAACAGCTGCTGGGGATCTTCTTTATACAGAAATTTGTTATAGGTTTTATTTTAATATATAAATGTAACTTCACCAACACGATGATTTAGAGTTGTGAAATTAATGAGCCATATTCTCCTCTTTGTAGTAAAAAAGGTGCAGAAAGAGCGAAATGCTGCAAAAAGTTTCTACATCAATGAATTTCAGAAGGTAAAATATGGTGTGTCACTCAGTCAGGAGGCTGTGAGGTGTAAGGTGGATAAACCTTGCTATAACCAGGAGGAACCCTCACTGAAGAAAGGGTATTAGAAAAAACTTGAGGCCAGTATTTGTGGGAAATGCTTGACAGGGCTTGGGACTGGGTTCACAAATAGGATTTTATGCTATGGTCTGGCTATCCTTGAAACTGCTGTGGCACCATTTTATTTTTTTTTTTTAAACAAATCAGAGCTGTTTTAACACTTTTACACATAAATAATCTGTTATGAAATCCTTAACAACTGGAAAACAGAACACCTGAATCAAGCCTTATACACATGTGAAAGAGTCAAGTGAAAGTGCAACAGCTGCTGCCATCATGGTTCCTGATGGTCTAGAGACTCCTGTCTTTGTTACAGAGATTGTCCAGAGCTCAGGGAAACGAAGCTTTGACCAGCTGCAGAGCTGCTCCAGACAGCTAGAGCACTTGAAAATTGGCTTCAGAAAGGTGTGAGAAACAGGCTGGTCAGGCAACTTGTTGTAGCAGAATTTTTGTGAGAGACCTACTGTGGACTGAAAGACTTGGCAAATGTTCCATTATTTTCAGAGTTAACTTATATACAGAGTACTAAAAATTTATCCCTTCTGTATTTTTCTTAATTTTTTGAATTTTTCCTATTTGTCTTTGTGGAAGTGTCCAAATCCAACAATTGCATGCTAAAATTGCTTTGGATCGTTTATCTTCTCAGTATCTTTTCGCACAAAGGAATGCACGTTCATTTTCTGTTAGAACTATGAGTGAAGTCAGAGATTGAGTCACTGTTATTTATTTCTGCATCGTACCTTTATTCCTTTGTGCCTTTCCATGGTGTATGTGGAAACAGACTGTTCAGTTCATGGAAACTATGAAAAGCTCAGAGGCCATGGGTTAACACTGTCCTAATGTAGTAACTGAGATGCTTACTCTGGTTTACATGGATATAACAATGCTGCATGAAGTTTGACGCATGCAGCTTAGTTTCCAGGAGAGCTGCTCCTACTAGTTCCACAAGACTGAATCTTTGGGTATGCTGTGGCTTTTTCTAGCCTTTCCATTGATGTCCCATGCTTATGAGGGCGCCAGGAAATAACATAAGGCACGTATGGGTTGAGAGGACCATTATTTTTGACCTGGCCAGCCTCTGCTTTCTTAACCGCATGATCTCTTAAATATTTTACAGATTCAGAAGTGTATCTGAGTTTAATTCACAGTCCCCTGGATTCTTGCTAGAAGGGGATAGGATCTGGCCTGTTGTTTATTCTGGGTAGCATGTGTAATATTTTGGCTTATCTTGATTCTTCCCACATTTCCCCAGGCCATTCTGCATCTTAAGTTTTGCAGATCTTATTGTGGACTTTTTTGTGTGGGAGCAGATTTGTGTTTTCAACTGGTATGGCAGCAGATCAAGCAGGAGGTTTTGGCTTGTGCACAGATTCTGGAGGCAGGTTTTTTAGAAGGTTGCTCCAGTTTTTGGCTTACAAACCATGGGAGTGTATACCATGTATTACTTGATTACAAGTTAGCCCACTCACTAAATAGTTTGCTGACCACATAGAGTAACATAAGAAGAAGGCTGAAAAACAGAGATAATCCTGACTAAAGCTCAGAAAGAGCACATCTCACATCACAGAAGGATCAGATGCTGAACACCAAGTGAAATTTACTAATTAAAGTGCTGGATTGTGACTATACAGACCACAGGGTGTCTCTTGGTAGTATAATTTTCTTTTGATACTGGCTTTGTGACATGCTCTATGATTGCCTATCCTGGCATTACCTGGGTAGCACAATGTGTATTTCATTCCAAAATGACCAAGGAGGACTAGATAGTACTGAGGCTGAAGAGATGTTTTTGAGTTGTTCTCCTGACACACCAACTTGATGAGCAATGGCTAATATTTTAAACAGTGGTGGAACTCCTACTTTCTAAAGGCTGAGAACTGGTCTAGGTCAGGAACATGCAGAGATAGGTGCTTCTCAAGAAAAATGAGAAGAAAAAGGTTAAGAAAATCATTTGAAGGTTTATAGTAAGTCAAGTCTAGTTCACCACTTGAACTCAGATCTCCTTACAGCCAGTCTTTTGATTTACAAATGTGATTATCTTGAGAATACAAACTGCTGAAAATCACTATAGCCAAGGCCACAATTTAAGACAAATGTGTCTTATTAAAAAAAAAAAACCAAACAAAAAAAAAAGTGTACATTTCCCTGTATACATGCTTCTTAGTGTGTGGTATATAACAGAGCCTTCCAGATAAATTCCTTGGATCTAGTTCTGTTCTCATTAAATCCGCACAGCTCTGTGCTAACACTAACGTAACTGAGGAAAGAATTTTTCCTATAAGAATTAAATTTCTAATAAGCAGGAAGCAGAGCCTTTTGGCAAATCACTGATGCTGCAACTCTGCCTGAAGAACACTAAAACAAAAAACATAAAGCAAAATTGGCTCAGAAGAGTCACAAAATAGGGGCTACACCATAACAGACTGAACAGGACAGTTGCACACAATTCATGTCTACTTCTGTTGTGGACATGATAGCTAATCTGTTAGATTCTGGTTTTATGCAAGGTGGGTCCCAAAATACAGCTTTTTAGCCAACTTTTATTTTAAAAAATCTGGTAATTGTCCTTTCCAGTAATAAAATTTAAGTGGTACTGTATTGCAGGGGTCGCTCTTCCAATGCAAGTATAGAGCCAAACAGGGAATAAGATTCTATGAAAAAGCTCTGTATGAGAAGAGATTTATTCAAATGCTTAAAAAACATCAAGTGTACACTAAATTGGGAAGAGCTGTTGACTCCCTTGAAGGCAGAGGCCCTGCAGAGAGACCTGGTCAAATTAAAGGTCTGGGTGATCACCAGCTACAGAAAGTTTAACAAAGACAAGTGCTGGATTCTATACCTGCACCAGAACAACCCTGGATGTACAGACAGACTGGGGAATGAGAAGCTGGAGAGCAGTGCCAAGGAAAGGGACCTGGGGGTCCTGGTCATTGTCAGGTTAACATGAACCAGCAGTGCCCTGACAGCCAGGAGGGCCAACCCTGTCCTGGGGTGCATCAGGCACAGCATCACCAGCTGGGCAAGGGAGGGGATTGTCCCGCTCTGCCCTGCACTGGGGCGGCCTCACCTCGAGTGCTGGGGGCAGTTTTGGGTATCACAATAAAAAAAGACATTAAACTGTTAGAGTGTCCAAAGAAGGGAAGCAAAGATGGAGAAGGGCCTTGAGGGGAAGCCATTCAAGGAGCAGCTGAAGTCACTCAGTCTGTTCAGCCTAGAAAAGAGGAGACTGAGGGGAGACCTCATTGCAGTTACAAATTCCTCGTGAATGGAAGTGGAGAAGAAGACACTGATCTCTTCTTTCTGGTGACCAGTCATGAAGCTGCATCAGGGAGGGTTTAGGTTGGATATNTGGTCAAATTAAAGGTCTGGGTGATCACCAGCTACAGAAAGTTTAACAAAGACAAGTGCTGGATTCTATACCTGCACCAGAACAACCCTGGATGTACAGACAGACNAGCAATGCTCTCAGGCACATGGGGTGATTCTTGGTGCTGTCCTGTGCTGGGCCAGGAAATGGACTTGATAATCCTTGTGGGTATCTTCCAACTCAGCATATTCTATGGTTCTGTGATTCTATGAACACATCAGTTAGAAGAAGGCTGAAAGGTAGTGAGTAATCAAACAGTTGGGGGTTTTTCTGTGAGTCAGAAAAGGTAATAATTTAGCAGATAAATTATTTAATGCTATGTATTTTCCTCTCTTTTATCTTTGTGGGTAGGGTTGAAATGCATAGAAAAGGAGTGACTGACATTTCTACCTTCCAGGCCATTTTTCTTTCCTCAGTCATCCTGGGGTTCCTACTAATTCTGACTAGAGAGAAGTAGACCCAGGAGCTGACCCCTTTCTGATTGCTTGTAGGTGAACGCAGCACAGAGTACCTGCATCTGAAGCCCTGTGGGTTACACCTGCTTTAGGAACAACAGATTCCATATGAGGGTCAGTTGGGACCATGCCATCTTCTAAAAGATGGCTAGCATAGCAAAGGCTCTGTTTAAATTTTAGTAGGTGCTGAAGAGAAACTTTCACCTGTTCTCCTAGCTACAGTCAGTATTGACTGTGAGAGAATGGAAACTTCACGACTCATCATCTGTATTTTTTTCTATATTACTTAAGATCCAGGTCTTATAAAGCTTGTATGCATATTTTAATTAAAAGTTCATCTCTAATCTTTTTCATTTGCTCAAGAGTCATCAAATCTTTACCATGTAACTGATTCTGAGAATTTCATAAAATGGCTGTTTTCATTGAAATCACTCCTTAAAATGACTATAGGTTTTTTTTGGCATACATGTTTTCTCCATTTGTTAACCAAAATATGTTGGGCTATGGAAATCACTTAAAATTACTGAAATGAACAACAAAAAAAATCTCATTTTGCCACCTCTGTATTATGTATTCTTCAAGAGAAATCTTATGTGCACAATGAACGTTTCCTACAACTAAAACCGAAATACTTCAGAAGCAGTGAAATATGGCCCAGGCATTGGATCTGTCTTAGGGATTCATTGAAAGAAACTTGATTAGTAATGAAAAATTATTTTTAAATAAAAAAATTAAGCCTAAGTAACATCATTGGTCACCTTACCAATATGATTTTGAAAGTGTGTGAAACATTACATTTTATGAATTAATTAGGAGGAGGAAGGAAGGAAGGAAGGAAAAAGTACAAAAGAAGGATAACATCAATAGTCTTTCTTCATTTTGAAAAATCCAGAAAAGAAGATAAATGGGACCACTGAAAAAAGCCTGGCTCCAGCTTCTTGTTAGGCAGTGGTTCATTGCTGTTACAAGGCTACTAGTAGATTCCCTCAAAGCCTGTGTTTTTCTAGGCCAGTTCCCTCAGCTTCTAGTTTTCTTTCTTCTAATAACAGAATTTATACATTGAACTAATTCTATAATGACAAATCTTCATTTTCTTTTGGAATAAGTTGTAGGATACAAATCTCTCAGCTGCTTGGAGCCCACTGATTTTAGCAAGTGCAGGTCTGATTCTGAGATGACATCAGAGAGACTTAAAGAGCTAGAATGAAAACTGAGGGTCAAATCATAACCTGTCCTTCATTCAGCAATTTCTGTGTAGCACCAATTTTCCTTCATCATCTAGTGACGTGGCCTCATTTATTCTCTGTTGGGATTACATGCTGATTCTTTAAATTGGGTGGTGGATGAAAATATTAATTGATTCAGTAGATGGTGGTAATAATATTAATATTAATAATAATAACAACAGTAATAAATTCAACAATTATTAACTCCAGTACCAAGATGCAGTTGCCTCTTGTGTTCGCCAGATGAGAATAGCTCATCGTGTCTCCAGCCATTTACAGGAAGTTGGGGAAAGCCACAACAGAAGAGGAGGCCCTTGCTGTGCTGTATAACTTGTATAACTTTCCTCACAACTACATGAAAAGGAAATTCTACCTTTATCTTCACTTAGAGCTAGTTCTTCATAATAGCAGCAGATGCAGAGGTTTTCCAGGACCCAAGTGAGTCTCAGGAACTTAAAGCTGGTCCTGTTGTGAGCAGGAGGTTGGACTAGAGACCTTCGGTGGTTCTCTCCCACCTGAATTACCCTATGATTGCATGAGGTTCACTCTCCTCAATCAAAAATAGGGTGTTTGTGTATAAGTGTATTGAAGTTGTCTATTTTTTAAATTGTATTTAACAATCATGGTTGAATTATGAAACACCAAAAATTCCATTAGAGCATTGTCTCAGTGGTTTCTCCAATTCCATCGCCTACTTTTTTCCTGTGGCTTCACAGTAGGATTTGATAATTTTATTAAATGCAGTAATGCTTCCTGTTTTCTGCATAATTTTTTTTTTTAATCAGTGTTGGAATTGGCTTAGCCTTGCTTTCTTTATTGGTCATTATGTAATAATACATATGAGAAAGTCCATGTGAGAGAGTCTTTTATAATTTTATCCTCATTCAAAATTTTTTTTTCATTTTCTTTCAAGTTACCATCATTAGAAATGAAAAAGTGAAACCACAAGTCTTCTGTAGACACATACAGTTTCATTTCTTTTGTGGGCAGTTGGTGAGCAATCAGCTGTATTCCATGAAGAATGCTTGGTCTGTTTCTTAGATTTGAGAGATGTCTTTTTGGCATTATGGTTGTAATATTTTTAATGTACTAATGCTTACAGACTGAGTTTTGGGGCAATCTGTTTCACCCATTCAGGTTATTCTTCTGCTTCAAATAAAAACTTATTGATTATCAGTTTCTTCAGATTAATTTTAATACAATTTTTTTTTCCGATTGAGTCTGCCTATTTCTCAAAGCAATTTAATGTAGTCTGTGCTATTGGTGTCATCAACAATACTATTAAGGAACAGGATTTAATTTACTTACCTATAACATAAGTCAGAAATAGCTGTAGCAGTTAAATTACTTGTGGAAGAATTGTTTGTTTATCTCCGCAATATTCCTGTGGTGCATTTTTGAATGATAGATCATTTAAGCTGGCTCGCACATCTGAATAACTAACATTTTACCAATATTGGTTACCTTATTCCATATACTTGTTAGTGTAAGAGGCAGTTTAACTGAAAAATGAATCCTAATAAAATGCCTTTTTAGTAATTCATTTTGAAAACCATTTGACCTTAACTACAATGAAAGTAGGCTGTAAAAATCATCATAGATTCCCTTCCTTGAACTTTTCATAATGCTGAAAAATGACTGAGGGAAAGAAGAAAGATCCAGTTACTGTACCCTGTTTGCACAGCTGTACTTCATTGAGTGGAGGCTTGTGTTACACACAGTTTGTGATAGGAAGTAAATGCTTTTAAAACAACTAAGGAGACAGGTCTTTAACCTCCACCTTTTCAGATGCTTTTTTTCACTCATTTAGCTTCTGTCGAGGTCTTGAGAAACATTTCAAACACAAATTATTATTGAATACTGAAGCTCACCTGAATAATTCATTTCCTAGTGTGTTTATTAGTCAGGGATTCATTGAGATGAGGTTGGTTGGGTGGGGTTTTTTTTGGTTTTTTTTGAGAGACATCACTAATTATTGATATAGTGAACACTTGTTCCTTCAGGAACAAATGAACTTAAAGAAGAAAGAATTCTTAGTCTCAGTGTTACGTGTTTTTTGATAGTTGAAGTTACAGATTTATTTCAGCAATTTTAAGTATTTTTAAGGCCCTAGAGGTAATTAAAAAACTATTTTGTGATGGTAATTACCAAATTGTCAAAATTAATTAGATTTAAAAGTCCCAGTTGTTAGTGTAACAAGTACTGTTACCTCCTGTTACAAGGCTATCTAGTCACCTAAATGGTAAAGGTACCTTCAGTTTCATTAAGTGGATTTTTTTTGCCTTACTTTACCCTGGAAGCACATGTTAATCACCAGACCTAAACTGTTTGATGTAAACTTGGGTGCAAATAATTACAGGACTTTAGACAGCTATTATGAAATCATCTTCTGAATGTGATTCTAATACCTGCCAGAGGCACTTCTCTAATGGCTCTGGTGAAACAAGGTCAGTGGGAACGGGAGTGTGCAGCTGGCGGGCAGCCAGTCAACTTTTAATTTCTGTAATCAGCTGAGGCTTTGTGTATACTTCATCCCTTGAAATACATGAGTACTTAAATTAAGGATAAATAGGCATTATTTGGGCTGCACTGACCACATGCTGTTTCCTTTTTTCCTGTAATTAAGGTAATCCTTATTGCTATATATCTGATGGTCACGAATATTTCTGTTTTAACATCCCACTTCCCACTGGTCAGATACAGTGCAGACAGGCTACCCAGATCTGCACTTGAGTGAGAAAATGCCTTGAAATATAATCAGGATTTTGACGTATTCTTTGTTTCAGTGCATTAGAGGTGTCACGTCTTTGCAGGACGTGGCTGACCCTGGTTTGTCCCTTATTCCAGCAATTATTTTTTTTTAACTGTAACAATAGAGCCACAGCTCTCCTTTGGCTGGGTCAATGCTTCCCAGCAAGCATCGGTTTGTTTTTCCATTTGTCACTAGTGGGCAGGCAGTGGCTGTGTTCTGTGGTCTGTGGCACAAGTGGGTTGAAGATTCACACATTCCAGAAAACATAAGCATAAAAGCTGACACCAGTTAAGTTGTTTGTTTACATTTGATCCATAAGACTTGGGGAACATTTTGTGTCCCCTTCTAATCTTTAAATGTATCAAGTGCAAGCATGGGAGCATCCTCAGTCTTTGTCCCTCTGAATCCCGTACAGAGCTCCTACTGACTCATGTTACCAGAATTCAGATGAGGTTTTCTGGCTGTTTAATTCTCATCTCACACATCCTTCTGCTCTTCCAGCAATGATTTTAGTTCCTGCCACAGCCTCACCTTACTTCAGCATGAAATTCACACTGACTTGTGTGCACTGACAGACATGTAACCCCGCCTACACAAACTCAGCTTTGAGCATTAGCTTTTATTATTTTATGTTAATGTAAAATAGCAAAGTGTAAATTGGAGAATTAGTTGCTTCTATCTTAAGAAAAAGAGGCGTTGGGAAACAAATGTTGCTTCTCTAGCACAAACCTCACTAGAAATTTTGTGTTTTGCAGAGGTTAATATACTGTGGGCTGCACACCAAGTACACCATAGTTCAGAAGATTACAACTTATTCACAGCCTTGAGACAATCTGTACTGCAGAAATACACCTCCTGGGTAAGTTGCACAAGATTTGACAAGCAAGTTAACATCAACAAGGTTCAGTAAAAGTTGAAACATAGTGTTTATTTCCCTCCAAAGAAAAGCTTTTTTTTTAAGATGCTTGACACTGAAGGCACAGAAGATGAAAGTGAAGAATCTGATAATCATAACTTTTTAAAATATACTCACTAATGTTGTACAGCAAACATGAAAATAGCTACAAAAATTAAAGGAGGCTAACTATATAACCCTGCATTTATATTTTCATAACTTTTTGAGTAGAATGGAGAGTTTTCATTCATTTACTCATACATGAATACAGAAAAAGAGCAGAGTATAATTCAGTTATTTCAGAATATGTCTGTCTAGCTAAAAGGACCAGGGAGAGAAATCATCATTAAAATTTGCTTTGGACATGCAGATGGATTTGTTGCTGCTCATTCATGTCATATCAGTACTCTTGTAGGTAAGAGCAATATGTTACATAGGGTTATTTCAGATAAAATTAATTTGAAATGGTGAGCTGTGTACATATTCAGTATTTATATACAGATTTTAAAAAGTATATTTCCAAATGCATTCATAAATGTAACATAATATTTAGGGTTTAGTTCTGCACCCAGGGTAACTGCTGATTTCCTAAGTTGATCCCTCATGTTCTCTTTTGACTTGTTTTTTTTTTCAATCAGATTGTAGTTTTTCTGGCTGTGCGTTATTCAAAATGAATAACTTCAAAATTTAATTTTCAGAATTAGAATTCAAAAGGGATATTAAATGTATTTACATATATATATATGTACATATAATTATATAATTATATATATTCTCCAATGAGGTATAATATGGGTGGTGAAGGAAACCCACAGTCCTTTGGCAATCTCTCTATCCAGCCTGTGAGCGAATGACTCAAAGTCAAGAGAGTGTGCTCACCCATGCAAATCCAGTATAACTCCATTAACTTCGGTAAAGTGGATTTATGCTTATGTAACTGAACATGGACTTAGTCTCTAGTTCGTAACTGTTTTAATTGCCTGACATTAAATTAGTTAAAGTGCTACATTCCAGAGAAATTTTCTTCTGGAAATCATGAAGCAGTACCATTTCTTAGATATTTTTGTTGATGTCTTCTATATAAATTCTTGTTTATTTATTAAGAAAATAATCATCTGATGTTAGCAAGATTACCTAGAATTTAAATTATTGTAATGAACTATAGCAGAGGGGATGTCTGTCTGTGACAACCCTGTTTCCTCTGTAAATACTGCTATGTTAAAGATTTAACCTTTGCCCATTTACCCATTGGGACCATATGTGCAAATGCTTAACAAAAACAATAATTCAAAAAAGACAAAAATCCTGTGTGTACATATGGATGTGCACATGAGAACTTTGTCTAATGGCATGATTTTGAGGAGGATACCTCAGAGAGCATAAAATACTTGGAAGACTGAGATGTCTGGCCACCTTGCATTCCAAAGACCATCCTCAGGACCACACTGGTATCACTTGGCAAATAATACACTTGCATTTAAAATTCATATGCTTTGTGCGAAGGGAAATGAATCTAGGAATACATGGTACTTTTGTGTGCCAGGTTTTTTTCACCAAATATTTGATATTATCCAAAACATATGGCTAATGTAAATACTGTTTTGCCTCCTCCCTGAACTTTTCAGACATACACCAGTTTTCTTTCTGCAACGCCTTATTGTGCATGATCACAATTCTTGCTAATTCTTACAGAACTGCGATTTTTCGGACTGACAGTTTTGTCCAGAACTGTGGATGGATCTGCCTTGAAGCTGAAACTCAGTGAAATCCTTAGTTAATCTCTGGGAGTGATCTGATCTTGTTGAATGTGTACTGTACTGTTCAATGAGTTTGACATCCAATTTTGTGGAGAGTGTAAGAAATTTATGGTGGATGGCGTGGGATTATGTGACTGTTCTGCTGCCAGCTCTGTTGTATCTTAAGTTAAACATTGTAAGATAAATAAATCAGGATGTTAATCTATGACTGAAAAGATATGAAATGAAAGAGAATAGAAAAACATACTTGACAATCAGTGTCATGCGATGTACTCCTGATTTTGCAACCAAATGTATAGTGCTTCATATTGTTTGCATACACAGTGTTTCTGTTTCTCCACTGGAGGGGACATGGAGAAGCAAACCTACTGTGAAGACTGAGATACTGTTGAGGCCCATTTAGTGGGAAAAAGATGTCAAAAAAAAAAGTGTATTAATTTTTAAGAAGGAAACAGCAAGCTAAAGCAAGATAATGCTATATAAATGAATATATAAGTGATGAAGCAGTCAAAGTGCAGTTGTGAGAGATTTGCACATACGCTTTGAAAAGCTGTGATTTAATGCTTTGAGTACCATTCTCAGCTTTCCTCTAAGGGTAAAATTTAATTACAAATATTAAATCCATAATAATTTGCTTTAGGCAGTACATTTAGATAAAATGTTGAACTATAAAAGCAGTGGAAATATCTACATACAAGTCTGGAAAGGGAATAGGTACCGCAGTTTTCAGCACAGTCAGTCACTTCTTGTCTAGTGAGGAGTCTGCCAGGTCTGGGATCTTTAAAAAATGGGTTGGCTTTTTTAATTTTTTAAATTTTATCCTTGCCTTTAACTCCTGCAGAGTCCTCACAGGAGTTCCTGCCCGCACAAACTTGCTGTCCACAGCTGTCCCGCAGCCCCCCATTGCCCCACAGACCCTCTGCAGCCGCATCGGCAGGTGGCCCCAGAGACCCGGCATGGAAACTCAGTGCTCCTGCTAAACCTCAGGAGTTTCAATGCACTCCCTTCCTGTGGTGGAAGTGGTTATAAGCTTTTACTTACAACTGGGAGGGAGAAAGGTAGAGGTGCCCATGTGGGAGAGTGGGCAATGGACCTTCCAAAGGGGCGGTGCCTTTGGCATGAGGGCAAACAGCTGCAGTGCAGCAGCCCCAGATGCAAACGTCTCTGCACCCTCTCTCTGGGTGCTTTTCCCATCAGCTACTGTAGCACTTTCCCAATCTCTGCTGCTGAATTCACAAGTGAGAAAAGATCTGTCAGTGTGTTTGTGTGATAAAAGTTTTCTTGTAGTTTTGACAAGAAATTCCATTCTGGAGCCAGGAAAGCTTTTCCTCTACAAATTTGTTAAAGCTGGTACATTGCCATGAAATCTTTTGATTCGGTGAATTGGCATTTCCAGTAAAGAACTGTTTAATGATTTTTTTTTCCCTGTGATTGCTCTTCTTGTTTCAGTGGAACCACAAATAGGAAAAGTCAAATCTTGGTATGGGAGAAGTTTTCATTTCTCCCTATGAGTTCCACTTCTGTAAATGATTTTTAAAATCCTTCCTGTGCGAAATAAAGCTTAAATCGCAAGAAAATGTGAGGCAGTTAGTAAAACATTTTCCTTTGACAGTTTCAAATTTACCTATAGATTTATATAAAATTTCCTTCATTCCACCACTTAGCAGGGAAATCCTAGTACTCTTGTGAAAAGTAAGTTAGGAAATAAATATGAAGATGATCCTTCTTTCCCCTTTGAGTCATCTCTAAATACCACCAAATTGCTTCTGATACTTTTAGGGAAAAAGCGTATAATTTTTTAACCCTGCTTTCAATCCTATAACCACTTCCATGAATAATCTGAAAACCATCTGGTTTGATTTTTTGTTGGTTTTTTTTAATCAATTTCCTCTCCATTCCTTTTTTAAAAAAATCCTGCTGTTATCATGCCATTAGATAGAAACTTAGCCCCCCTCTACTACCTTTTAATTCCTTTACTTCTTGGAAAGCAGCTTCCAAGACAGAAACAGAAACACCCCGTAGGTAATTTGTGGGGCAGCTGTGATCCATGAAGCCTTTAAATGTAGATTTTGAAATCCCAGCTGTCGAGGCCCTGCCAGGTGATACTGCAATGGCTTCAGGGTTTTGTCCTAGTGTTTCAGACATTATCTGGTGTTGAAGCCTGCAGACTAAGCTGATATTGCAAGATCCTAGTCCTCCATTGGTTGGTCACAATGGGATGTGTCTGTGGTGACTTTCTTGAGAGGGTCAGTCACATCACTGGGGTGGAAGTGCAGTTGTTTCACAGCCTCAGTGTGACTTCTAATTTGTTGGGCAGCCCTTTTGACTGAAACTGAGAGAATACTGGTTTTACGTGCTATGTCCAGACCTACACGAAAGGAATTCTTGGTCCAGGAGGCTTGTCATGGATACTGGACTGCCTTCTTGGATGTTAAAAGATTTGATTTTTGTGAAAAGGACAATAGTAGTTTGGAAATGGGTTTTTCTAATTTTCCTGTGCTTCAGAGGGAGCTCTTGTCAGCCAAACAGATATTCCCCTAGTTCTAAAGAGATTTAAAGTTTTGAAGATACCTCTGCTACTGTTTAGTTTAGGAAAAAGCTCTGTATTTTAGAGAAGTATTAACTTTTCAATGCAGGTGATATAACACAATGTCAGGTAAAAGGGAAAATAAAAAGTCTCTTTCTGAAGAAAGCAAATGTACTTCTAACATATGAAGGTCTTAGAAGTCTTATTCTATTGCTCAACCAGTTAATCAATTAATTGTGAAATTCCTAAGACTTCATCTGTATCTAAGAAACCAGGATTTCCCAAGTAAGCAGTTTTCTGATACTTTTTTCATGCAAGCATATTTTTAGGACTCAGCAATATATTGGGGCTTCATGGGAGATGCCATGAGAAAGTTAAGGTGAGAATTATAAATAACTTGGAAAGCCAAGTAAGCTTCCTTCCCCTCATGGTGCTTAAGTAGGGAGTTTGGATGGAAAAGCTATAGTGTTAAAAATTCACACCTTACTTAATCCATGATAATTCTTCTCTATATGGGAACCCTTAATGTTAAGACTATGTTGCTGTCTGCTCCATATAGTACACAGCATAAATATCTGATACCAGAATTTATGAATTCTTATGTTGGATTTTCTACTTGCTCAGTTTGGCTTGTGGGAAATCACTTTTGGATCAATTTATGTCTCATTTGCTATAGCACATCAAGTAGTAACATAATAACTATCTATGTATGCTATGTAATGTCTGCATTAAGGATGTATTAGAAGAAGCAAGTATATTGTGCAGTACTTTGAGCTCCTGATAGTACTTCATTATATCATCATAAGTTTAGAATTCTATTTCTAATGTATGTTTTCTTTCTTATTTTTCAGATGTTCAACTTGCCCATGGCTCTTTTCATTCCCCCTTCGGTTTTTGCTGTTCATTTACAGTTTAATCTCCTTTACCAGTTTTGGATACATACAGAGGTAAGCCAGGTTTTTAAGCCATACCTAAACAGTTAGCCTGGAGCAGTGTCTTGGAAATCCACTAGCAGCTGATTTATTGTGTAAGAAAAATCTTTGTCTGACTTCTTTAAGGAGAAACATCTGCTCATTTTTATGCCTTTTTCTGAATATATATTGCTAAGTTTATAAGAAGCAATGAGGCCAGTTGGTCCCAATTAGATTTAGGAAAAAAAAAGTAACTGTAAGGAATCAAAACTTTTTGCTATTTTAATACTGTATTTTCCTATCTTGCAGCTTATGAAACATTTTTGGCAAATACTGAAACTGATTTAATTTCTAACATAAATATTTTAGGGAAAAATACCCAAAAGCCACTTCTTAAAGTTCATTTATAGTCGCCACTAAAGTCAGATATTGTTTCTTTCTTAATGGAAGTAATTCTCAGATGAAAAATGCTCTATGATTATCTGATGGCTATTTGTTTTTGACTACACCACTTCATTTCTGTTTTGTGAGTGCATAGACAATATCTAGTTTACATACATAAATGGTTAATAACGCACTGTAATTAGCAAGATGTTTCCCACACTTCTCAGGTAGTTCAATGGCCTTTGCCTTCTTCCTTGCATTACAATAGACGTATTTAAAGGTACTTTATGTTATAAGTCAGTAGCATATTTCTCAGTAGTCCTAGGTGGGCTGTGGGCTAATTATTTCTATGACACTTACTCCTTTGTTTATTCTGCCCAGACAGATGCCTTTTCCTCTCTAATTTCATGATACAATATATAGGACAGTTCTTTGGGAAAGGAATTTTATTTTCTTGAACTGATATTTTAGGTGACTATGTTGTTTAAATTGCAGATTTTTCTTTTCTTTTTTTCTATGTATATCATTAAAAAAAAAAGAATTAAAAAATTAAAAATAAGATAGGTATAGTGGACCAATAGCAAACTTTGATTGTTGACATTTTGTTTCTGTTGGACACATTTCTAAAATCTAAAAATTCTAAAAAAATTAACATATGTCTGATGATCTAAAACACCACGTGAATAGGAAAGGCTTAGATAAAATGTCATACACATCACCAGAAGTCACATAAACTGAAGCAATACACATGTAAGCTATTTAAAATATTTTGAAAAAATTCAAGCACTCTTTGGAACTGTACCAAATGAACACTAGGCTTCGTATGATAGCAAAATTTCTTTGACCATGCTTTAGGTCCTACAAATTAGTTTTAGTGTGCTTTGCCACTAAAAAAATTATGATATGACTCATCTATGTCTTCTCTGGTGTTTGAAGCCATCTCTCCCTTGGCTGAGAGGTTTCTAACATTCTGCTGTGTAGCAGTAACTCAGTGAATCTCAGCACTGGTGCCACAGTGCGCGTCTAGAGTTTCTAAAGTGAATTTCAGAGGCTTATGAATTGCCTACATCCCTCTAAAGTGCTAAATCCTTCATAGGGCTTAAAAGGAATTTCCATAGCGTATATGCACTGTGCCAAGCTTAGACACTAGTCTAAACAAGAATGAATTTCAGTCTCAATGAAAAGATAAGCACTCCTTACTATTAAATTAGTGTGCTGGTAGAAAAACAATGGATCTTTTGTATTAATCCAGTTGATCCACTCATAGAACTTTGCTTACAAGGGGAGTTATTCTTAATGTTGATATTGTTGATTTTATAGCACAGCTGAAATCAGTTGAAATATGTTGAAGTCATGCTCTAAGGTCAAAAATGATGTTGAAATAGAAATAGGGTTACACAATGTATTAGCAGATTTCCTGCTCTCAAGGGCAAGGCATTGACAGAAAAAAGTAAGGAAAGGAAGGGAAATGGTATCAGCCATTCAGGCTTATGTTACCCTGTATTTTTGGTGAAATTAATATGATGCTTCACCATTATATTGGGTTTTCTTTGCAACAGCTTTTACAGTTTAACTGTTTAAAGCTATTGCTGCTCTTTTTTTTTCCTAATGCTCCTTTTCTGAATTTTGATTATCCTAATTATCTTACACAGATTATATTAATATGAAAATCCTTTCTTCTTGTGACAACTTGTGACTTGTGTCATGCAAGTCTCTGTTTCTGTCAGTTTACTAACATACAGAGTTTGTTGAGGGCTGTAGTCTGGGGTTCTATAGCAGACAGCATCCTGTCTCAGTAAGTGCTGCTAGCCCTTGCTCTCAGTACAGATATTTATCATCCCCCAGCAGCTCTGGTGTCCACTGGGAGCCCATGGAGGGTGCTGTTACATGTCATTAGGGGTCTAGGGGAGATACACTTCGTTATTTCCATTCTGTCATTGTAATGGTATAGTAATGCAGTAGTTTGCTTCTCAAATGAAGGAGCAATTGATAATTTTTTTCCCCCCAGATTTTTATTGCTTTTCATCAGTATAAATTTCCTGATACAGTTTGGCCCCACATTGACTAGTCAAAGATGTTTGGAAATTGTCACTTCATTCAATTTTTGATTGCACGTCTTTCTCTCTAAGAAAAATAAAATCTAGAAAATCTAGTAAGATAGAGAAGAAGAAAATCTCTCTTCCTTAATAGACGGTGGTTTGTTTTGTTGTTTTTTTTTTTTTTCATAGGACTGAAAAAGAAAGTCCATGGAGAATTTTTTGTTTTATAGAAGAAAAAATGGTGTATTCAAGTAATAGGAAAGAATTTAAGTGCATGAAAAAGTTTCTGAGGGAATATGTTTTGTTTTGAGAATAATTTAAATTGAATTCAGTAATTACAAAAGAATGACCATGCTGTGCTGAGACTTTCTATGCTATGTTTCAGCCTAGAGCAAAAGTTTATAGACAAATACAATCCCTAGAATTTTCCTATACTTAAATTTTACATGTGTCCAGTGTTGTTTTAAACAATATTAAGAGATGTTCCCTGTGTTATAACTTTGACCTGTCTCATTATTTGTTATGTCGGTTTTTGTCCAGCTTTACTACCAGCAGATCAGACATGGTCTATTTTATTTTAACTCAAGTGACTCGTATATTCCTGTGACTACAGTATCATAAAGATCAAAAGTACACATTTGTTCTACCTCATTTAGACTTCTGTATTTCCTACATGCTTGGTAGTATTAGTTTTTGTCATTTTATATAGAACAGTATAGCATTTTAAGCACTATAAATCTTAATAAAAATTACACTATTATTGTGGAGCTGGATTCTTTTACTACTGTTTATTATTAGAATGGACTATTGATACAAGAGAGACATGCCTGAAATTAATAAAGTTGTATATGCTAGACTGAAAATACAACTTGTGACTTATGTCATGCATTTGTGCTCAACTATTTTTTTTTTCACTGCCTCCTGGATCAATGGGCCAAGACCACAGATATGAGATTTAAAGCCGAGTGACAGGTCTTGCGTTTTTATCACAACCACCCCATGTAGGGCTACAGGAAAGCAACCAAGCAGAGAAGAATATGAGGGTGCTGGTTGACAGCAGCTGAACATGAGCCAATGTGCGTGCCCAGGTGGTCAAGAAGAAGGCCAGTGGCATCCTGGCCTGGATCAGCAATGGTGTGGCCAGCAGAACCAGGGCAGGGATTGCCCCCCTGTACTCAGCACTGGTGAGGTCACACCTCAAATCCTGTGTCCAGTTCTGGGCCACTCACTGCAAGACACTGAGGTGCTGGAGCGTGTCCAGAGAAGGACAGTGGAGCTGGTGAATGGTCTGGTGCACGAGTCTTATGGGAGTGACTGAGGGAGCTGGGGGTGTTTAACCTGGAGAAGAGGAGGCTTGGGGGGGCCTTATCACTCTCTACAACTGCCTGAAAGGAAGCTGCAGCCACGTGGGAGCTGTTTCCTTCTCCAGGGCAACCAGTGGCAGAATGAGGGGAAGTGGCCTCAAGCTGTGCTAGAGGAGGTTCAGGTTGAACATCATTAAAAATTTATTAATTAAAAGTGTGGTTAAGCTTTGGAACAGGCTTCCCAGGGAAGTGGTGGAGTCACCATCCCTGGAAGTGTTCAAGAAATGACTGGACATAACACTTAGTGCTGTTGTTAAGTGATGTGGTGGTGTTTAGTCAAAGGTAGGAGTTGATGGTTTTGTAGGTCTTTTCCAACTTTAATGATTCTATGAATATTGTGCTATGTACATGACAATCTGAAATTATATCAGGATTTTGTCAAGAATTTAAAATAAATCTCTAAGCAGCACCAAAGCATTGAAATAAACTCCTAATAATTTATTTAAATGAAAAATGAAGAAAAAAAGATCAGCCCAAGAAGACCTTTGAGGAAAACGTTTGACAGTGATGGCTTAACTATTGGACTTGATGATCTTAAAGTTCTTTTCCAATCTAAATGATTCTATGGTTGTGTGGTCTCAATAAATCAAGAAAAAAAAAGAATTGTTCTATCCAGTACTGTTCAGGTCAATTGAATGACTCAGATTTACTCCTAAATAGTCTGGGAGAAATACTTCTATGACCAGACAGACCATTCTCATCTAGATCATAAGGGAAGGAAAAAAAATACTTTAGTCAAAGGGCACTAAAAATCTAATTTTTCAAAAGCCACAGAATATTTCAGGACTGTTACTGACAGACAGAAATACTCCAGTTTATTTTCGCAGGTGATTCAGAAGGTCTATGGCTTATATTAAACTATATCCTTCCATTATGCATTTATTACAACCAATAAGTTAGGTGTGTTTATAACCTGATAGACACCTGTGAAAAACAGAAATTGGTTTCTGTTGGTTTAGCTGTAGTTTTTATGAGATGTCAAACTGTATTTAGAAAGTATCAACTGATCCAATTCCTGATGGTAGTAATTGCAGCAGCAGATTATTCCTTGCCTATTTGATCTTTGACATGTATTGGTTTCTGTTTAATTTTCTAATTTAAGGAAAGAATATGATCTGTCCTTTAGCATACTCACAGAAGTCAGGTTTTTTAAGGCGTCTCTTTTCACCTTTTGTAAGTCTTTCTACCTCATCCAGCTCTGGGAGCAGAAAAAGGTGAGCCACAACTATTAACCAGAAGTAAGATGGGTGAAAACAGTTGAGGAATGGGAATAATTTTAGCATCACCTCATGCAGACTAGAAAGAGAAGCATAAAATTGCTACAGATATAGGGAAAAATACAACTGGTTTTATCAAAAAACACCCATTAGTAAAACTGAAACTTGGTGAGGAAATGCATGGTATTGGTGAAAAGGATATTTTGCACTTATACACTCACAATGTGTACTGGTTTAAGTTTTTGTCTAAGTCTTTTTTAATCTTTGGTTTCTGCTCAGCTTTCTTTAATGAAAACTTTGAAAGAGAAAAATTGGGAATTCTTCATGCTTTTATGCCCTGCACAGCCCATCTGGGCTCCCTGAGTTCAGGTGAGCTCTTGTGGCCCAATCCTTAAATTCTTGCGTCAATCAGACCATACCTAGGAAGATGGCCAGATTCAGAAAAAGAAACCTGTTTGTTTTGACTTTATTTTCCAATAAGGAAATTAAACAAGCAGATTGAGGAACCAGGTAAAATTAAGAAAAATTTTAAAAAGTATACATAAGTTCATCTAAGTAGCACTACGCCTGTGATTACCATCATATCGATAGCAAAAGCTATTCTTGAAACTCTAGAGGTCATATTTGTCTTTTCAAGCAGAAGCTGTTTGAGGCAAAAATCTATTGGGTAGTGAAAGAATTGGATGAAAGAATCATAATTGGGACACTGTGATAAATAAGTGACATCATGAAACAATAGATAAAATATTCAGTTATTAATTTCCAGGTCCTAACCATTGAGATTAGTCTATTTCTTTGTGAATTTTATTTTTCAATTTTACTGGACCTATTTTCTCTGCATTGTGTGCTGTAGTCTCGTTTAAATAAGCAAGAAGGGATTTCAGGGGTAAAAAAAAAGTTATACAATCTCTTTCATCTATTTCAAGTACTTGCAGTAGTTTTTTAATCTATTTCTCAAAACTGAAAAATAAATTTGATCAAGAAATAAGACTTTGAATTTAAAAAGCATTTTAACAAAACTTGTTTTGACTATTACAAAACTTATTTGACTGTTACATGTTTTAGTGTTTGTATTAGGAAGATGATAGTTCTATTCTTGTGGTTGATTTGTGGAGTTGAAGGAAGGTTTTGGTTTAGAGCAAAAGTATTGAATAGTTTGCAGATAAAAAAGGAGATGCTTTTTTGGGAGGTAAACTATCTCTGGACCTGGTTTACAAAGTCATGTATTAATTCTTAGTTTACTGGACTGTGAATATTTCCTATAAGGTGAGTAAGATATGAGTCACATTTAAGGCATAAAAGTGTTTGCAAAATCATGACATAACAGGTGCTATTGAATGGATCGCAGTGGAAATAGCATATGGTGGACTGATTTGATTTTCCGGCCAGGATAAGAAATGCTGTTTGGCTTTTGTTTTGCTGCTAGTGTTTTGGTTTGTGTCTGTTGGGGGTTTTTTTTTGGTTTTTTTTTTTTTTTTTTCTTAATCTAAAAAGTATCATCAGTAAAAGGTAAAAGCAGTAATAATCCAATGTATTGAGTAGAATTATGAAACTGCAGTATCTCTTGAATTTGATTCTAAAAGGTCACTTTGAATTCAAATACCATATGCCAAGAAAACCTTTATTTTTCTTCATTCTAGTACATTGCTTCATTTAATGAAATAATGAATTTATTTCCTTTAATTTGGCCATGTTAGCCAAAAATAGGCACAGCTCTGTCTGATGTTGGCTTTCATTTAAAGTAGAAGCACACACATCTGTCCCTGTCAAGTTACAAGGAATCAGAAGCTTACCATTCAGAAGATTTTTGCTAGAAGTCATCAAAGCGATGAAGGTAATTAGAGGTGATTACAGTCATTCTCCTAGTCTGATGTTCAAGATTGTGTCACTAAACATTCAATGACATGATGATTTAACTGGAATTCCTAGAAACAGGTGACATCATTTGATAGCCTATTGCATACTTTCTCCCTGTAACAAAGATCCAAGAAATTATTTTAAAAACAATAGGAAAATAATTATTTGTGGATTTGCGTAAAGAACCAAACTTTGGGTTACAAAAGAAAGTTCTTGCCCCATTCCTGATAGCTGATGCTTTTATCATTCATAAATTCATTATTTGTCTGCTGCAAAGTCTCAAATCGCGTGCTTACTCTGGAGAGAAAGAGAACAAATTCAAAAAACACCAGGAAGATAAACATACTTTCTTTAATGCAGACAGTGACTTTGTAGGTCCAGATAGGCTATATATGCAATACAGACATTAAAACTTAAGCATGATTCCAAGAAACAAAAAGATCTCACTGCTTCAGTCCAGCGTGTCTGCCAAAATGGCTTATTAGATTTTCTGACCAACCTGTAGGATCAAAGTCTTGTCATCGTTGCACTTGCCAGAATGCAGAAAAGGGCAAAGCTGGTAACACTATCATTAAACACAAATACTTGCAATAACTGTAAAATATGTTCCAGTTTTCCATGTTTCACTTGCCCCATGGGGGGAGAAGAGTATTGTCTTTCTAGATATATAAGGCATATAACTCTGCTTTTTGTTTTAAATAAAAAGAATAACAAAAGAGAGAGAAAATAAAACATTCATAAGAGAGCACACTGATCCTGTCCTGCTAAGTGTAGGCTGCACTTGAACACAGTATAATCAGGAAAAACATAGTGGGATGAAGTTTGGAGTTCCTTCCTTGGCACCTAAAAGCTCAGTGATGATTCAGAATGCCTATGCTCCATTTTAGTAGTGTCAGGATGAGCCTCCCATTCTAACTATCGTGTGTGAACTCCTATTTTAACTATGCTGTGCACCCACTAGCTCTGAATTCAACATAGAGCACAGGAGCCATGATCTTTTTCATTCAAAAGTGGCTGCTCCACAATAATAGGGTTATGTTGGTGGTTTGCCTTTGATGGGCAACAATCCAGACAGAAGAATCCTCCCCTATCCCTGTTGAAGCTGGGTCACTAGTGAGGCCAGAAATAAAAAATTTATGGGACAAGAACACAATCAATAACTTCAATTTGGACCCTAATAGTTAAGTTCTAGAGTTTGAGTGTTGGCTTCTGTTCCTTGCACCAAAGACTTCTTGCAAGCGACAGCTGTGAAATGTTTACTTCAGCAGCAGTGGGCCTGACTATTGCTAATCTGCCTGCAGAAACCCTAAAACTACAGATTGTGTTTAAAGAATTTTATTTAGGTCACTTCTGTCTGTAATGTCCCTGGAGAATTATCAAGATAGAAGTGAAGTGAGCTATTTAAAGATGTAACACAGTTCAGTACATTCTGCATCCTGGAAAAAGAATCTAAACAACTCATTTACCAAATAAATTTAATGTAATAGTGAAAGGATGCCACATTAACAATGTTAGAGATACTGTTCTTTGTAAAAAAAACCCTCTTTTTCCATCTTAGCTTATTACACATAATGCTCCTGAGGTTTTCTCATAACTTGTACTCATTGAAAATCTAAATTAGTTATAGCTTCAAAGCCAACAGAAAATTTGAAAGACTCTGTTAAAATCATAAAGTATAGGCTGCTGACTATTTTTTGATCTGTTTAAAAAGGGAGGTGAAGAACCTCACTTGGCTATATTTTAGTTTGTTTCAGGACTGGCATACTGATTTATGACTTTTGGGGTTTTTTTCCTGCAATTGCCAGAATGTATTTGTCAGGCTGCTGAAAAATACTGAAATTGTATAGCAATTTTTCTCCTGGAGTTTGTTTAAAATGCTTAACTTGATATATGACTGAAAGTGTGACTTGCTCCATGCTCTGCTATTTGTAATGCTGCAATTAAACTAATCAATTACTGTAAGTTTTTTCATTTTTAGAGGAAAAATTGATTGAAATTTCCTATATGTGCTCACCTTTCCCACAAGGCTTAATTAGACCTATAAAAAAACCAAAAAGGTTGCATCCACTTGTTGAAACAGTTAACTTAAATATTCATGTAAGATGCCAATTTGATTCAAACCTTACCTCCTGACTGAGGTCTTAAACAATGGAAAGTGACAACAGCCTGCCTTCAAGATAATTTATTATAGACACATTTCTTAAGTCTGCGTGTTTATTATATAAATATGCCCTAAACCAGACTGTCCATTAAAACTAGGCTCACCTCCCATTCCTACAATCCAGATTTATCAGAAATTCACCCTCTATGAAACTCTTTATGATCCCAACAGGCCTGATTCCTCTCACTTGTTTTATTTCTAAACTATAAATATTGTTTTTTCACTCCTCAGTGTGGAAATTCAGCTATATCCATTTTACATGCTTACTGGAGTAGAAAACTGCCTAATCAGATAGGAAAACAGTTGGTGGTGTATAAATCAGAGTTTGCCAAGGATTTCAAAGTGCGAAACTGGCAGATGAGCACATATCCCAGGAGTTCTGCCTTTCCTCAGCTTCCCTGTAGAGATTTTACATGGCAAATCTGGTCACCAGAGCCATCTGTATAAATACATGGGTGTGTTGTCCTGAATTAACACAGCAGCTCTACTGGGGAATGTAATTAAGGTCATATTTTAAAATTTCCCCACCAGACTGTCTGAAATATAGATTTATATACCAGGAATAAGAGTCTTACCTTGATTTTGATGAGGAAATGACTTGTAATATGTGTTTTACTACCAACTAGTCTAACAGAAAGCCCAAAGTTAAGTTCAGAGTGCTCCTTAGTGATGCTCCAGGGATGAATTTACCCTCTTCTGTCCTGCAGATCAGTAACACCATGATATTGAAAATAATGCTGTGCTACAAACAGCTTTCCTTATGCTCAAAGGAAAAAAAAAAACAACCCTAAACCTTTTATATGCGAATGGTTTTTACTGTAAGGTTGCCTGCTTTACTCAGTTGACATTCCTTCCTAACATTGACATTGAAACAGAGCTAAGTAAAGATTCATGTGGTAGTGGTGACAGGAGGAGTTGTTACACAAGATGTAAAGTTTCCCTTGGATTTCATGTCACGATTTTTTCTCATTACTTAAACAAGAACTACATTGAAGTGGTGCAGGTACCAGGCAATAAAGATTTCCCTTGGTGCTGACAAACTCTGAGACCGCAAACGGAGGTGCTTACATGCCACAAGAGATATTGCATAATGTTCCTTCCCTTTAGGCGAGGGATTGCTGTCACAAAGGAAACATCTTTATATAAGAATGACTATTGTAGGAAAAAAACCCATTTCGTTTCTATCACCTATATTTGAAGATTTCAATTCCAGGATATTTTATCCAGTAATGTATGAAAAGAATTTCTAAGCATGCCTAGTTTATTGCACTGCTTTTGGAGTTGCTTCAATTACTGTCAGTAATTCTGCTTTATTGTTTAGTGTTACCCAAGTATAACAGAGGAAATAAGTTTTCTTTCTTTTTTAAAGAAAAGAAAGAAAGAAGAATATATGTTTTGTGGACAAAACTTTTATAGCCTATATGTATGAGATGCCTACATATTTGATTTGCATGTAGTTTATTAAGTCCATTTGTAAGGATTTTGACAAGTGAAAAATTATTTTTGTGGCAATGGGATGTTAAAAAATAAAGGGAACAGGAAAAGAGTTTTGTTGGAATGTTGCAGTTCATCTATGGGTCACTGGCATGGGAGTTTAGGTGCACATGATGTGTTAATTGAGAAAGGAAAAATTGCAGACAGGAGTTGATTTAGAACAGTAGGTGTCTGTATCAGGGAAACAAACACAAATGTAAACCCCCAGTCATAATGGTCAAAATACAGATAAGGTTATCATGGGATGACAGTTGGGGTATTTCAACGTTTAGGGAATTGGTAGCTGTTTTGCTGTATTCCTCAAATCACTTTAAAGTGATGATATATAGAATAAGAATATTTTATATTCACAAGCAGACTTTTTTCTTTTGAGTATTGTGAAATAAGTTTTGAAGTACTGATGGTAGGGTTATTGAACAATGGCTTTACAACTGTTGTTTTTTTAATTTTTAGAATACTTTCCAATAAAGGGTCAGATACAAAAATTAGAGTAGCAGATTTTTTAAAACGAAAATCCCAATTGCAAGCATCAAAAAATAAGCTGATTTTCTTATCACATTTATTTGGTGTTCTTTAAAAAGTTTAATTTTTTTTTTCTGATATATGAACATCATGAAAGCTCTTACTCTAAGAAACCAATTTGAATACAATGATATTGTAAGCTGAAAATGTTTTTTCTATTTGAATGGCTGAAACTTAGTGGTCTATGTGCTTTGGTGACTGGTTGCAGCTGCAGTGTAAACCAGGTTACCACTACAAAGAATGCTTATGAGCTCCTTTGAAATTGCCATTCTCCAAGGAAAATGTCTGGACATAATAAAGACACAGAAATGAGGACAGACTTGACAGATGAAAGGTAGATGGGTAACTGGGATACCTGCCACTGCCTTCCTTCTCTCTGGATATTCTTTTGAACCAGGGCTGTTGCTACACCACATTAATTTTTGTTATGAGTCAGTTCTTAAGCAATTAATTTCTTTCAATATGACTGCAGTAAGGTCCTGTCAGCTTGACATGACCATGTCAGAATCTTGTCTGGCAAAAATTGTCTTACTAGCCTATCCAATTTATTTTGGTGAAAAACATGCTTGTAGGAATTTTTCCCCCAGGTAAGATGGCAGAATATAGAAAAATTTGACAAATCTAAACAAAAAAGCTACGTTGTTTGACATGTAAGTGCTGCAAGAGCCTTCAAAATTCAGCTTTTCAGTGGTGATATATTTCTGTTTCTTGGAAAGATACATGGTCATATTTATGGCATTTATGCATTTATAATTTTTGGCACCAAATTTTTTTCTCCGACAACAGTTTTTCACGTTTTTTTATGAATGAGCTAAATATCTACAAGTAAAATAACTGATGGCAAAGGAAATTTCTAGAAATAGAGCCCTATACTATTTTGACTATCTGGTGAAAAAATATTTTTATGTGTTTTACACAAAGCATTGATTTATGGATTGCTAATGTCAACATACTAGATTTTTGCTTCATCAGGTAGAGAGTTCTGCACCCTCTCTGAGCTTTAAAGTCATGTGGTTATGATTGTTGTCTCAGATGATATTTTCGTCAGAGTGGGGCTAAAATGTCTTTGCAATGGAGATGACCTTGAGTAAATAATGAATCAAAGTAGGCTTGGGTATCAATCACTAGTTATACCATAGAGAAGATATTTCAGTAGATTTTTAAATTTCATCACTCTAAAAAGACTGTTTTAAGGGATGAGAGTGGTTTCATTGTCCAAAGAAAATATTTCCACTATTATTAGTCAGAAAAATTTCTTTAAAGTTTTACATATTAATTTACAAAAACTTTTACCCTGAGGTCCTTAGAGAGTCCCAAGACAAAAAGTTCTGCTTTAGCATTAGGATGTACTAAGTATACTTTCAAAAGGATGAATTTTAGTTTTAAAATTTCAATTCAACTAGCTGGATATTGAGACCTGAAGGCATTAATTCTGAGGACATTTTGTTATAATCCACCTGTAGGATAAAGGTGAAGGCTGCTAATCCTTACTGATTCCCTGCTCTCCTAGTGCACACTTGGATTATTTTTACAAAAACTGTTAAAATACTGAGCTAAAAACATATTAAAACCAATTGGATCAAAGTTAGCTGTGGTCTATTAGATAAATCATTGCTCTCTCAGGTGCTGGGCTGCAGTTCAATTCAAAACATTTGTCTCAGATTGAATTAATTTAATGGTCACATCTCACATATCTTAAAACAGTGGGATGTTCTGCTTGAGAAAGGCAGAAAATTGAACTGGCACGAATGATGGATCGTTTCTTACCTTTAGGTGGTCTTTTCAGACTTGAACTGATTTTGAGGGAGAGCTGATCCTGCTTGTGTTGTCCTTGGCTTCTGAGTTAAATGAAACAAATCAAACTTGTCTCAGGATTCTGTTTTTCCAGTGAAGTGTGAGCAGGATTTTGAGAAAGATGGTCCAAATATTACAGTTCTCTGTATGTGAAGAATTTTCGTATTTCTATACTCCTTTAATTACAGAAATTCTCTACTTAATCAATTAAGTAGATGTTCTTTTTGCAGCTGTCAAAGAGAAAAAATGAAAAAAGTGGGGTTTTTTCATTTTATTATCTTTACCTGATTCATAACAATTTAAATACATCTGAGGAATATCCTAAATCTGCTTTTGGAATCTAAATCTACTTGTACTTGCAGAGCTGTAAATTAAAGACATGGAAGTGCCATATTTCAGGCCTTTGTTCTGCAAACATTAAAGGAATGAAAATCCTTTTTAGATTAATGGACCTGCTTTCACTAGTAATGACTCTCCCTCTAAATGTTTTTTTTTTTTGGCATTATTACCTCTATTATTGTATTACAGATCACTCCTTTTGGCAGTATGAGTATTAAATTTACTAATGAAATTCTCTAAAAGGAAAAGTATTATAGATACTTGGATTTTTTTCTTAAGGCCTAAGCATTTTTATTTAGCTCCTTTAATGCCCCCTGCTCCCTTTTAATTGCAAGACATTATGGCCATAATGAGACATGGTGAACAGATACCATTTCAGAATATATTGTGAATAGATGTCTTTTTGGTCATCCAGTGATTGCATCAATTTGTGACAGATGGATTTGTGTTTGGGATTAAAGAATGGTTGCTGTGTTCAGGTGTCCACACACTTCTGTTGAGCTAACCAAAGCACCAAATTTGAAGTCAGTGCTGGCTTTCCTCTAATTCCATAGTATCTGAGAGTACCTAATAAAGACCACTGACACAAACTTAATTTGTCAGCATTTTTTGACAAAGCTTGAAACACTATACTTGGCTTCTGGCAGTGGATACTTTCTATCATTTTTGGGTTGGTACTAAAATGATCAAGGCTACCTTTCTATACTGTGGAGTCATTGCCTTAGATTGTAGCTCCATTATGAATTTATGATGATCTACTGTCTTTTCATGCCTCCAGCTCATGACAGTGTGTTTGTGACCATATGTTGTTCCAAAATCAGGAACTGATCCAGTTAAACTAACTTAGAAAAACAAAACAAAAGCAGTTTTGATTTGCATCAGTTCCCCCAGTCAGGTTCTTATGTTAATGCATTTATGCTGAGGTAAAAGAAGGTTACTGATAGAAGAAACAAGCAGTCAAATGTACTGAAGGGGGAAGGAGTACTTGTTTCTGGGTCAATGCCAGCTATTTGTGGACATAAAGTGTTTGCATAACTGGGATCATAGAAGAGCTGAATCCCAAGCAGTGTCACTTGATACGGATAAGAAAAATGAGTGAAACAATTTGTATGGAATCACAGAATCATCAAGGTTGGAAGAGACCTTCAAGACCAGCGAGTCCAACCATCAACCCAGCATCACCAGAATCACCCCTAAGCCATATCCCCCAAGTGCCACATACAGATGCCTCTGGAACTTTTCCAGAGATTGTGACTACACCACCTCCCTGGGCAACTTATTCCAATGCCTAAACACTCTTCCAGTGAATTTTTTTTTCTTATATCCAATGCGAACTTCTTCTGGCACAACTTAAAGCCATTTCCTCTTGTCCTTTCATTTGGGTCATGGCAGAAGAAACTGACCCACACCTCACTACAACCTCCTTTCACGGAGGTAGAGAGCAGTGAAGTCCTTCCAAGCCTTCTTTTGTCCAGGCAAAACAATCCCAGTTCCCTCAGTTGCTCCTCACATGGCGTGTTTTCTAGACCCTTCACCAGCTCCATTGTCCTTCTCTGGACATGCTCCAGCACCTCAATGTCTTTTCTGGAAGGGAGAAGCCCAAAACTCAACACAGTCCTCAAGGTGCAGCCTCCCCAATGCTTAGTACACTGGGACAATCGCTTCCCTGGGATTCCATCTTATTATCAGTTCATGATTGCCAATTCTCTCAAAGATTTTCATGGAATAATGGTAAAAACAGTTCACTTTTAGATCAAAAGAAATTAGCTTCTGGATCAAAAAGAAATTTAATTTATAACTTGTATTTAAATATTTTTTAATGAAAACTTTTGTAACTGGAATACAGTGAAATGGTTCAGAAAAAAAATACTACACTTCTGTCTTTTTATGCAGTTCTCCAGAAGATAAACATCCTCTCTTTAGCTTTTCTTCCTTTTCATTTCCCTGCTTATTCTTGGTCTTATACAGTATTTTCAAGTTCATTGAAACATTATATTTTTTAAGGTTATCACCAAACTTGGGCCTCTGGAATGGATACTTAATACTCCCAGTCATCACAGAGTTCATCATGGTAAGATGAAAGTGGAACCTCTTAATCCTTTTTTTTTCCTCAGGGTGACTATTTGTATAGTAATAGTAATATAGTAAAATTGTACTGTAATATCAGTTTTACAGAAATATTTTAGTTTTGACGTCTACTTCAGAAGTGGTCCCTGTTCTGTTAGAAATTTCACAGTTTTTAAAAACATATATTCAGGACTTACATTTTATTTAAACATTTTTATGTCTAAGATTAGTTATTGAGCAGAAATTAAGTCTGGATAACATGAAATAATTTGAAGACTTTGAGAAAAAACCCTCAATGTTTTTAAGTATGAAGAGTGATAGAAAAATATCTCATCCTTCCCTGGCTACTGAATCATCAACAAAAACACGTTTGCACTCAAATTCAAGCACTGTATATGTGAAAAACATGGTGAGGTTTCAGAAGAACTTTTCAGTATTTTAGTGGAATTTGATTTCACCTGTTTGAATTATTGGTAAATCTCACTTCATAGAAGTGTATGATGATTGATTTTTTATCGGTATTCAGAGGCCTTCAAGACTGTACTGCGTATGTAAATTGTACTAATAACTCCACTGCATACTGAAAGATGTCATGAACGTATCTGAGAAACAAAAGTGGATTTCACAGATATCTTAGCTCATTCAATGTGCAGAGATAGTAAGTTTAAAAAAATTAGGGGAATGGAAGAACAATTTGAAACAGACTCAAATGGAGTTACATGTACAGAGGATGTTACTAATATTTATTGTATCCTCACAATCACTGTATCTGCAGTGGTGGTGCTGTAAGTGTCTAGTCCTTAAAATTTGCACAACTATTGGTAATCCTCAGGGAGACACTCTGCTCTTATTTGCTCAGCTGTAAATCCGAACTGATGCTCTCATCCTGATTGGAGTTAAACTGAATTATTACGGAGCTGATCGGGGGCTGTACAGTTGCTCCAGACTATCTCCACAAACTTAGGGATATGTAACCAACATTTCTCCTCTCGTAACTTTGAGAAGACTGATTATATACAAATACATTCCTTAGAAGACATAGAAGGATCAATTTTCGTCACTGAAATTAATAGTGCAGGATCAGACATATTACATAGAGGATGGAGACACCTGACATATTAATGAGATGACTACACATACATTTATTTATATATTTAAATATATTTAGCATATATTTTCTTAGGTATAAAGTGGTGGAATAATTTTTGTTTGCTTTCTAGTTTGTCTTCTATAAATGTATTTTGACCTGGTTTTACTCTCTGAATTTCACAAAAATTTTGTGACATGACACACTGGATTTGTATGTTTGAATCTGAATAGAAAGAGATCAGTAAGGCTATTAAGGAAAAGATAAATATATATAGAAGTATGAGGAGTGGTGGGTTAGCTATCTTTTAAAGCTATTTTTAGATTATAAAGTTATGCAAATGGTGATTTCCCTTCATAATTGAGTTCCTAGTATTCTTCTTTATCCTATTACTTGTTTCATAATTGATTTTTGTTATAGGTAGAAATCCTTACTGCATTGACAAAAATTATGGCGGCACACTCATTATCTGGGACAGGATATTTGGTAAGTAACAGAAGGTGTTCTCTGTCATGTTTAGTCAGTGTGGCAAAAATATGTATACTTTTGAATTTGATTGTTTGTCATTCTTTTGTTTTCTTCTTCCATCAGGAACATTTGAGGCCGAGGATGCAAAAGTTGTGTATGGCTTAACACATCCAGTAAATTCGTTTGATCCCATCATGCTCCAGGTGCTATAGTTTGTATCACTGATTGTGTATCTTCAACATTCAGTCATATTCAAAAGAAACTCCTCTCTTAGGCACAGTTGAGGCCATCCTTGCACTGCTGACCAGTCAATTGCATTATCTACAATTTCTTGTAGATTGTATTGTATTTCATTATGAGACAGCCATTTCTACTCACTGCATTGAGTATATGCAGGGCTTGTAGTAATCATGAAAATATATAACAGTAAAATTAACAACTAATTAGAATAGTGATATATAAGGTGTTGGATTGAATGAGATGTGTTTTGTAGTGCAATAATACATAGTGGAGCACAGACAAAAGTATATAATAAAAAAAAAAGAAAACTAATTAGTATAGTGCTTAGATTTATTGGTCCAAGTTTCACTTAAGCTAGGTAACAATTCTGTGCAAAAACATGAGATGCAGTGGAGTCCATGTTTGTTCATGACTGTTCATCCAAGGAGGAATCTCAAAGAAGGAGAAATTTTACTGTCAGGGCTGGAAAGTGGGGGGATGTGCAATTATATCCATTTCAGTCGGGTACTAAGTCATTTAGTTATTGAGGGTATGTCATTTCAAGGTCCCGGTAACCAAATCATGCAGTGTAAATACAGCTTTATAATGTACCACTAAATTCTCAGGAATGATTACAGGAGGCACAGATGGAAAAACAGATTTTCCTCTGAGCAGAAGTCATTGTAATCCTCACCAAATTAACCAAGGGCTTCATATTGCTTTTGCCTATTTCAGCCAGGTTTTCTGAACTGTCTTCATCTATTTCTAATTTATTCTCTTTACAGAGTTTGAAGAATCATTTATTTGAAAACTAAAAATTAATAAAATACAATGTTTTATTAATCTTTATTTTGCAAACAAAGAAAAATTACTTACTTTTTTTTCAGTTACGTCCCTTGGCTCATATTTGGAACACGTTTTGGGCCACACCTGGATTCTGCAATAAGCTTTCTGTCATATTCAAAGGGCCAGGCTGGGGACCAGGCAAACCTAGACTTGGCCTTCCTGAGGAAATCCCAGTGGTAAATAGAACATGCACAGGCTTTCAGTTGTGTGTAGTTTACTTGGGCCTCTTAATGCTACTGGATCAATGTTAAAAACTCTACACATGCTATTTTAAATTAGCAAATTAGCAGTCATAAAGCATGGGGGAAGATGAATTGGGAAAAGAAACTGAAGGAAATGAATGTTTTAGCTGTGGGATTTTTTTTTATTTGAAGGAAAAAGCGTGTTTTTTAAGTTATTTTTTCATTATTCATTTCCTGAAGAGATTTTCAGAATTTTTCTATGGAGTACAGTGATTTCTCCTTTTTTTTCAGCTGTGGACAAGCACAAACACATGAAGTTAAACTGTCTCAAACTAGGTAGTACCTAAGTTTGACAGTAGATTATCTTTCTTCAATTATCTGTCACCCCTTTTGTGTTTGTAAGTGTAAAGAATCTTAAGGAGCAGCAGGCCAGAGCAGGTCACTCTTGAAGGCAAGTAACTGTTTTGCTTTATACAGATCACTGGAAAAGAAGTTCCCTTCAATCCACATATACCAGCTTATCTTAATTGCTATGCACTTGTACATTTTGCTGTAATAGTGGACTTGTACACCGAACTTCTTGCTTCTATGACTGTAAGTAATTTCTTCCTTTATGAAATAATATTTCCAGCAATGACACACAATGTGTTTAAATATTAAAGAATTGAGCAGCAGCTCTACAGCCAACTCATATCATATTTGAACTACTAAAATAATAACTAGTTTCTGTAAAAGAATTAGAATAAATGGCTAAATATATAATTCCATGCTATTAAATATACTTTTGATATTGTTTAGTAAACAGTCTTTAATAGCCATATCAGTTATTTAATTAATATAAATAATTTGCCTAGAAGACGTATGTGTCTGCTTCAGTTTTTAGAGGCTTGAAACTATGGAGTTTTAAGATATTAAGGCTGGTCATACCATTATATGGCCAGGCTTTAGAAGGAAGATTGCAATGGTCTTGCAGTGCTTGCAGATGGGTAGGTTGGTGTCAGTGTAAGTTCAGAGTTGGAAGAGCACAAAGTCAGGGCAAATCTTTCTTCCAATCTCCAACATACAACAACATTGATAGAAGCACAGCAAGGAGAGGCACATATTTATCACCACGGGTTTGCCTGATGGGATCTCCATGGTGACTGGTTCCTCTACGGATACCTGGCAGCCTGTGAAGGTGAACTACAAGGCCATGTCCAACTAAAAGAAATGAGACATTAACTGCTTCCAAGGTTTCACATCCTTCCAAGCTCCTTTTATTTCTTCCTGTCTTTATAACTCTCCCTCATGTACTAAAGCTAAAATTTCATAGTTATGAAGCAGGATTTAATGCGTATAATATTCTCACAAATAAGTCAAAGACCTCTCAAGACCTACAAAACCACCACAAAACTCTATTAGTTTGATAAAATGCCCTTTGGTCTTCCTAAACCCTTTCTAAGACCCCCCCTAGCTGAACAGCAGTGTTCTTATTGTGTTTGTGTCACCCATGCCTTAGGCAGGCTGAAAAATGTAAAGGGCCCCTTGGGTTCTTCAGCCTTGTCCTGGACATGCTCACCTGGCAATCTCCAGCCCTTGGCCAACAGTGGTCACTGTCCCCTGCCCACCTCATTGGACACTGCAGTACGTAGCATTCCTGGTATAATGTAAAAGCTACCTCAGGCATGCTCTTTGGATTAGTATGGAGTTGTTCTATGTACCAGGTTTACCTCTGCAAAGGGTCACACTGCAGTTGCAGGGAATTAGGAGATTACTAAATCCTCTGAGGATTAGTCTATTATAAGGACAGGAAATTAAGCCAAAGGTACAAATAAATACCTCCAGAATATGCAAGTCAAACAGTATACATGGTTGCCAATGTTCCTATATTGAGAAAAACCTCTTCAAGATTTTCCAGAATACTTCTAGATTCCTACATTTGCATAGGAATCAAACTCTGTGTTTGAATTTTTTCCATTTGTTTCATTTTGCTGTTGGGCTTTTTTTTTTACTCTATGCTGTTGCTTTTAGCAGCCAGAATTAAGGAGTCTGATTTTTTTTCTATTTATAAAATTAAAAAAAAAACCTTTTTCTGGTCCTGGAAGGAAAAATGGACGGTTTACATTATTTTATCTGCTGGTAACTGCAGCTGTTTAAGAATAAGTAATAAAGAAAGTTGAAAAATACACTCAAGCCCCAGATAATCACTAAATTCTTTCAGTCATGGAGGAAACATCCTGAAGATCAACCATTTATGAACTTATAGTAGAAAAGCAACTAGAAAATTCTCTGCACAAAACTGCAAGGTAATAAGGTAGTAGGGATAAGAAGGAGAGCACAGGGGCCTGGAAGCACCTCATCTCAGGACATAAACCTTCAGCGTGGGTGTAGAAAGTGCTGGTCCCAAGGCAGAATTCCAGCATCACTCTGCAGTACAGTGGGGAAGCTGTCATGAGAAGGAAGCTTGTGTATGAATAACTTTACTTGGCAAAAACGTTTCTTCAATATCAGTTTTCCACTACACTGAGTTATGAAATGTCTATGGATACAACTGGAACGTTCTGTCTGGCTATGAATTATGTCATAACTGTGGCATAGCTCCATAAATGGAGAAAACTAACTGTTTTCCTCATCTTTAGGTATAAGTTCCATTTCATAACAGCCATAAGACACAGCACACAGCTATTACATTTCTCAAGTGATTACAGTTGCTCAGTGTTTGGTCTCACGCCCTGTAGAAGTGTTAAATTTCTCTATCCATAAAGAGCAACCATATACCTTCTGTCTGAATGACCTACATTTAACTTATGAAAAGAGCAAAACAGGAAAGAACAAATATATATTTTCCACAGGAGAGAGCATACAGTGTTTGTTTTCTGTATAGTGATCTGCACTACATCCAGCGAATAAAAATTGCTTTCTGAGCTCTGCACATCTAGATCTGATCCAAAACTCCTTGAAAAAATGGGATTTGGATCAGTCCCAGAGAGAGTGCTAGGAGTGTAAAACTGCAGTACATTCAAAGCAGAAGTCTCATAGCTCCAGAACTTCAGGTATCATATAAATCGAAGTGAAGTGCACCTTAAACACATTTTGCAGTGTCTTTTTAAATTGTTAATAGATACTATAGCATCTACTGTTCTTATAATTATATGAATATGTGAGCAGTTTCAGTTAGATGGAAATTAGTAAGATAGATCTCTTGAAAGTTAAAAACACAACTAATGTATCCATTCAGTAGGGCATCACCAGTGTATGTAATACTGCTAAGAATTAACCTTTTTTTCCTAGGAATTCTAAGTTAAAATAAATTCATACAGCTAAAGACACCTAACAATAGAAAATTCATAGCATGATGTTAACATTCCTAATTTTAATGTATCTGATCATCTGATGTATGAGAGCAGGACAACTGTTAACTTATGAAATGTGCTGACATCATTCCTAGAAGTTCTTTTGAACCACTGGACAAATCAGAATGAGAAAATGCATCCATGTTATTCTTCCAAAGGAATATAAAACTGGTTCTTTTCAGTATAAAAAGTCAATTTGGAATATTTCAATGCTCATTTAAATACAGATTTGGAATAACATTTCCTTTCTTTAAATGAATTATTTTTTTCATTACTAAAAAACCATGAAATAATAGTGCTATGGCATTCTGTTGATTACAAAGCCATGTAAACTTCTAACTAAATTCTATAATCCCCTTCCCCCCCATTTTTTAAGGCTCAAAATATTTTTAAAGCTTTAAATGAAATGAAAATCCAACAGAAATATTTTTTTCTGCTTGATTGCAGCCAATAACCACATTGCAAAGTTGTGGCTGACTTGTAATTGGGGAACCTACTGTGGTCCCACATGCTTCTTTGTTTATACAAATACACCAGTATATAAATACTCATTTATTTTATATATACATCCATGCATACTATGTTTAAGTGGAACAAGGATGCTAACACTAATGAAGGTGTAAAAGGCACATTCTTTTTGCACTTTTGCTTGCAGTGCATAGATTTAATATATGATGTTAGTTTAGTGATATAACCCACTGGCTATTTTGTTGATTTTGGTAGAGTAATGCCTAGAAAATGGATGCCTCAGCTGCCAGCATCCACTTCACAGGGTGATACATGTTTGAAAGCAAATAAAAGAATCAAGGCAGCATATACTACTGCTATATTACTGGAACTGTAAGAGAAAGTTAGGGAAGCAAACTAACAGTGGTAAAATTATGTTATATGGCTGGTTTTCTAAAAGATGCTATTCCCAATAGCATCATGGTGTACTTCACTGAAAATGTCTTGGTAATCCTTGACTAGCAGTACAAATGAGGGCATTTTTTTGTTGTATGTGAATGTAGTGCGTGTACCTGCAGTGAAGGGTAACTTGCACCTTCTTCCTTCATGATTCCCAGCAAGGCTTTCTGCCTCACCCTTCACCACTCCGAAAACTGATGTTTTGGGAAGTGGAAAGCTGCCACACTGTGCTCAGGCATTACAGTGCCATGCTTTTGTCTGGATCTGATGATAGTGCCAATTTAAAATTAACCAGGATCTGCAGGTTGTGCTTTAGAGTCCTCCAGTCCTTCCAGCGCATATTCCCATAAGGACTTTTACAAACAATTAGTGTTCAAAATAGTTCTAAAAGATGTTATTCCCAATGGCAAATTCCCAAAGGTGGGAGTGTGTCTGAAGACAAATAGGAATTGGCCTAAAAAACCAAGTCTGTAAAATTTTATCACACCTGGCTCAGGTAATTATACCAAAGAACCTCATATAGCATTTTAACCATTTAAAGATAAAGGCTTGTTTACATTGAATTTGATTTTTAAAAAAATCATAAGGCTGCTTCAGTTCTTCTGATTTACAAATGGACATTAAAATGTATTTCTATTCCGATTTTTTTACTGGAACTTCATCTTTAAAACTGATCTGAAATGTATAAATTTCCTTTCAAATTCTTAATCTGTGCTTTATTCTTCTGTGTTAGATAAATGTGGGGGATAATTTGAATTCTTTTTCCTGTTCTAGTAAGGTAAATTAAAATCTATCTTTAAGCTGAGAAAAAAGTCCTTGATAGAAGTTATGGGTAAAACCACCACTAAAATATGACCCAAAATTGTCTGCTTTTGGGAAGTGTTTCCATCATCCACTCAAATCCAACTCTTAATGCAGTACCAAATGTAGTCTTTAGGCTTGCAGTCTAGCTAACAGCAAGAAGTGGAATTCCCAAAGTGCTTAGGTTATTCCCACATTGCCAGTGTGCACTCTCCATGAGTTTCAGCAAAAGCTTAGGTTAGTAGCAGGTTTTAGGGCACTTCAGTGAACTTAAAGGCAGGTAGAATGAATCAGCATTATCTTAACTGCTGGTATCAGTTTTCTGCAGCTGGAGTCACAAGGAAACCCAGATGCCTGGGAAAAGCTAGCCAGCTTGGGATCACTGGAAAGGCAGAAAAGTTTGAAGTAATGCAGCTCTTTAAAACTGGAGACTAGAGACACCATTGCTCATTCATAGCATGTACTGTTGAATCCTTCCTGAAGACAAGTATTAACACTTGTATGAAAACCATTGCAGTGTCATTGATTTTCCACAAAGTGTGATTTTAGCCATATATTGTAATGTAGCAACTCCATGATTTGATAGAAATCTGGATTTGATGTTAAGTTCTCTTTCCTGCCTAAGGAGATACAAAGCTTGCTTCTCAGAATAGTGCACTACCACTGTGGGAGCATTGTTAAGGCAGTCTGCAGGACCTGATGCATCACAGTGGAAACAAAGAAAAATCAGACCCACCTGGCAAGAATGAGTAGATTTTTAAAAAGGTGTAATTTTTCAACTTAAAAGTGAGGACAGTTTTAAGGAGAAAAGTCTTGAATTTCAGTCTTTCTTCCCTGGAAAACTCCTTTATTAGACAAGTAGCAATCATTGAAAAGCCTATCAAAGCATTTCTAAGAAATTTATGGGTGAGTTCCCTTATGCATGTGCCAAATAATATTTTTCTTTGCTCACTTCTTGAATTTTTATATGACCCAGATTGTACAGGAAGCTGAAGTGGAAGTTGAACTCAGTATGGCTAGATGTGCAGTTAAAGTACTCTTCATTTGATTAAATTCAAGTAGAGTCCATGCCTGATTTTTACAAAAAAGCTCTGTCCAAACATTTTGTCCCTTCAAAACAAATTTCTCCTATTGCTAATGATGAAAAGTTTATCTTAAGGAGGAATGGAACAGATTGGAAATGTGGAAATGCAGTAATAAGTTTGATTCTCACCTGGTACAAATCTGTGCAACAGAGTGGCTTGACAGGTGTCATTTGTGAGAACTGGGTTCTGGCTTGTAAACTGGTGAGGCTGCTGTTTAGCTTGCTCATTGCTGGGATTGAGTTTTCTTTGTTCAATAACTGTTGAGGATATCTAAGTAGGTGTTTGTGATGCTTCAGTAAAACAACAGAAACCCGCCCAGACTGAGTGTGTGGCTTGATGTGTTTTGCAAACTTGGGCACTCTAAGTTCACACAGCTGTAAAACTTGAGAGTATCCTCCTGTGGCCTCCCATGCTCGCAGATACTTACCTTAGATCTCTTTGAGGGCTTGGGGCCATGACCGAAGGAAGTTGGGCATGTCACTGAATGGGATTTATTGAAATCAGGGCAGACATTTGTGGAGTTTTATTTTTCCAGTGCCTGCAAATGAAGCGCAAGATGCTGTTCATAAACTCTTTTGCTGTTGAAGCAAGAAAGGATTTCTGTAACTCAGACAGATTCACTACTTTTTTTTTGTTTTGTTTTAATAAAATTAAAAAAAAAAAAAAACAAAAGCATTTCAAAACTAATATTTCAAACAAAATCAGGGAGGGAAAAAGAAAACCGATTACATATTTTATTTTTAAAGGCAGCTGTGTAGAATACAAAATAAATATTTAATAAATTTTAAAAATTCAAACTTTGCAATCAAAATAATTTGTTTTTCTGAATTTTGTTTATGTAGTTTTGATTAAATTTTAAGGACAGAAGTCTTCATGCTGCTATTCATCTAAGTACTCATGCACATCTTAATGTTTAAAAGTGTTTTAAGTCTGATTGAAGTTAATGATATGAGCTAAAAAGTTTTCCTGACTTGGGAACCAAGTGTCGAGTTGTCATGAAGGGAAAACATTAATTTTGTTTCATCTTAAATATGATCATGTCATGTGAGTTATTATTCTCACCAGTACATTGGCTTTTGTATCCATTGGGATTCAAAGACCTGGTAAAGACCTGGTAACATAATATGAAATTTAAAGAACAGGGCTCCTAGGATTTTTATCTAGAAGTAAGTTTTTCCATCTTGAGTAGAGTCAAAAGGAAATCAAATGACTTTGGGGAAAAAGCACACAGGACAGGGGGAGATAATGTTAAACATTAATACAGCATTCAGGAAAAAACTGTGGAGGTGGTTACTCCATGTATGAGTGCTATCCATAGCAGATATTTTTTTTCTAAAATTTCAAGTAGCAAATTACTTTAAAAGGGGATGCTAGCTTCACTCAGTGAGTAAGTTGAAGCTACTGTTCCATAAAAACTCCCATCTCTCTCCAGAAAATTACTCTAAATGAATTTTTTGTCTGCCTTTAACAGATGCTATCACAGGGAACAGTTCTCATGAGAATTGCCTTTATCATTCTGTCCCTGGCGTCTTTTGGACTACTTATGGAGAACAAGTAAGATACAAAATATGTGGGGTTTTTTATCCTTTCATTATGGATTATTTATAACTATATGTAAATCTCAGAAATTATATCGATAAAGAGGTGTAATTACCCAGACACACACATGGCTGTCTGTTGATTATAAAATAACACATGACTAGCCGGCACCGAAATCCAGGATTGTTCCCATAGCAAGTAGTGACTACATCTATATTGTCCCTTGCAGAAAAGTTTTGGGATGGGCTTGTCATGTCTTCCTCTGTGCTTGCATTTACTGGGTCCACTCCTCTGGGTTTGGGACAATGGCAGGTGAGTGGGACCTGCCAGCTGTCCGAGGCTGTTCAGGGTCGGATTGTGCGAGCCCTGTGTAGCACACCATAGGTGCCAGATACAGTGATGGTATCTGAAGAGCTCAGTGTAGCTCAGAGTAGGCTCAAAATCATGTGAAAGATGGTGTAGACTTGAGACTAAATCAGTATGGCTTCACATGAAATTGGATCTTGAATACACCAGGCTAGTGAGATATATTATGAGGTAGTCCATATGGGCACTGTGTCCCTGAAGAAAAGTAGCATCCACACTTCCTTACAAAGAAGTTATTTGCCCTGACAGAGAAGAAATGTGAAGTTCCCTTTGAGACTGAGGTGCCAGTACTGCTTTGCACGTGCTGTTCATTATGTTTTCAGAAAAGAATACCTTTCACTTCTAAGGACTGACAGTTTAATTCTGGATAGGTAAAAATCTGTCAACATGACAGACATGTGAATAACCTAGGGAGTTAATAAAGAGGAATTAGTAAAAATCTATGAAAGTAGACCACTGGAAAGATTCTGAACTACTCATGTAGCAGTTTTCAGAATTTTGTTGTGGTAATTTTTGAGATCAAAGGACAGTAACTAAATATACAGCTCCATTCATGTTAGTTCAAATATATTTTGCAAGAACGAGTATTCATACCATCAGCAAATTAATGGTTTTAAGTCCATGTAAGGTATATATCAAAAAAACTTAACAATAAGTTTAAGAAAGATGACTTTGTGGAGGTGTAAGTGGAGGAAATCACAAACTAATTCTATTTTCTCTATTTCACTGAACTTAGCAAAGAAGAAAAGACTGGATGTTAATCTGAATTGATTCCCTTTTCTAGGTCCAAAGCAGGAATTTTGGAAATCATCCGCTGTTTAGTCTTCATAGGTGTCTACAAACTTGGCTACTTTAGGAGTCGTTTTTCCTTCTTGGGCTATGCATATGAGGTAAGACATTTATTTTAAAATGTCTATGCTGATTTTTCTAGATTTTTTATCTTTTTACAGAAAAGGAACACTAAACATTTATATTTTGCTTTCTTATTTTTCATTATGCTATTTGAATAGAATATTATTTTTTCTTATCTCATTATTTTTCACTTTTTATAATTATTTTGTAAGAAAATTATTCAGGTTTGCTACTGAGATGCCAGTTATCCTTAATAAAAAGGTCATGAAGAGTGCATTTATCACTTCTTGCAAAAATGCTTTGAAGTAAATAATAGTAATGCATTGCTGAATTTGAATTGTTTAATTCTCCTTTTATGGGAGAAATCAGAAAATTCTGGGAGGCTGCAAGACTTAGATATAAAATATTTTGCTCTGTATTAATCCTGTGCTTCAGAAACAGACTTTAAGGCATTGACGAGGAGTGGATACAGGACTAAATAGACCTATGGACTGATTACGTGTGGTTACTTCTGTGTTCTTAGCATTTACTTTTATCCTGTTCATGCCTTTTGCTTTTTATTATTTTCCTTTCCAGTACAGTTGGTATTTCATCTCTTTTAATATTATCACAATAAAATAACAATAGTCACTGTTAGTCTTCCTATCCTATTCCAACATTACCAAGCTACTTACTGTTGTTTACCAGAAAATAATGGTTATTCATAACCATTATTTGTTATTTGTTATTCACCAGCAAGGTTATGAATGTGTGACTGGATTAGTAGAACCTCATCAGAAAGTTACTCTTTGGCTTAAAATCAGAAAAAAATAAAATAAAAGAGTAGGAACTCAGACTCAAACAAGTTCAAAATGGTTCCTTTGACTTCAAACATGTGCAAAATTTATAGTGTCTTTCCCAGTTGGATGTTTCTGACAGTGGTCTTGTTTCTCCTGCTTTTCTAAAGGAAAAGGAATCAGAAAAATGAAAAAAAAAAAATNCGTTTCTGATAGTGGTCTTGTTTCTCATCAGAAAAATGAGAAAAAAAAATCTACTGCTACTGCGGGTCTGGGAAGTTTTTTCTCTTTTTTTTTTTTTTCTGGCTGGGTTGCAAAATGATAGCTATTAGACAATATTTAAAGCTAGATAAATGCCACTAATTGAGAGTTATTTAATTTCTCCCTTGCCCCCTTGTTACATTGTCAAAGCTTTGGTGCATAAATCAAATGGTTCTTGAATTCCTTTGATAAGAGACTGCAATAATTCAGCAGGTGTTTTAAGAGGTTTACTTAAATATAATTTGGAAAATGTTTGTAAAATTTCCTGAGTAGCCTAATACAATAGAAAGGCTTGAAGTAACAAATTCTAAAATTTTGGAACTATTTATCTTGCCCTTGAGACAGCTTTCAGACTTGAATTATTTGGGTATTCTAACTGAACTCTGTGAGAATTATGTCATTTTATACACCCTCAATACCTGCCCTGCTGAGTTCTTTATTCATATATAAAAGTGTCTCTTACTAAGAAATAAGTAGAAGAAAAAGATTGGATTATTATTCCGATTGTTTATAGGAAATTTTATAGATTCCTCTCCTTTCATGAAGAAGAAAATAAAATGAAGCGGTTCTTGTTCTGTTCTTTACATCTTTCTGTCATTTAAATAAATGTTATTGTCATCTTGAGTTTTTCTCTACTGTACTTTCTTATACTTTCTTCCTTTTGTTTATTCTTTTATCCTTCATATTACAGTTCTTTGTTGTTCTTTTTTTAGTCCTTTGTTTGACACTGACTATGTAGTCCATTTTTAACAAGAGACGGGACTACTTGCACACAATTTTGAAAATACTTTGAAAATACTGAAAAATAGGTGTCTCTCAAATAATTGGTCTTGGGCAGACCAGAATAGATAATGTTTCTGAGTGATGCCAATACTTCCACTCTTGAATTTTATCACAAATCAACAGTTTCATGATATTAATAGCTTTTGTGATCATAGAATCATAGAATAAGAGAATAGTTTGGTATGAAGTATAAAGATCCTCTAGTCCAATCCCCTGCAATTAGCAGAGACATCTTCAACTACATCAGGTTGCTCTGAGCCCCAATCAACCTGATCTTGAAAATTTAGAGGGATGAGGCACATAGCACCTCACTGGACAATTTGTTCCAGTGCTTCCCCATCTTCACAATAAAAAATGTTTTCCTTTTTGTAGTCTGAATATTTGTAATGAACTTCAAAATGTTCCCCATTTTAAAATGAATGACCCACTTTTAAAATAAATTATTCACTTTTGCTCCCAATACATTATATACATGGTAGGCATGTTCTTATGGGTCTAATGGAATTTATGTAAAAAAAAAATCTGAGAGATTGCTGAAGATTTTTCAATTTATGTTGAAAAGTATTCAAACATTAATGTTTTACCTAAATATTGACGTGATCATTTTGAAACAGCAGTACCAGAAAGCATAAGAAATACATAAACACATGGTTTCCCCAGAAGTTAGGTCTAAAATTTATCCTAAAAATATTGCTGTTCATCAATCCAAGTTGTTTACCCTTCATAATATAATAACATAGGTAATCTGCTTGATTTTAAACTTCCTTTACTCAGTTTCACTTTCATCTTTAACATACACCTAGGTTTAGCTTTGATCTTCTTAATCTAATATTTCTAGTAGTCATAAACTGTAATATGCTCAAAAATGTTCTCTTTACATCTTCATCCTTATGTGTTACCAAATTCACAATTCTTTAGTAATCCAGTGTTCAAGAATGAAAGCACAACATCATGTAAAAGAGTTTCTGTTGACTGTTTCTATAAATTCGCCTTCAAGGGCATAATTACTAAAGGATAAAGAAGTGTTTCAAGAATCTAACAAACAATTCTTTCTCAGAATTCTTAAGTTAATGGTGCACATTGCAGCAGATAAGTGCAAGACTGATTTTACCAACAGCATGTTCAATAATTAGTGAAAAAGTGTGCTACTATTTTCCATATGTGTGGGGGACTTTCGGCTACTGTGTTTCATATGTTCCTATTTCTCAAGACTACTTTAAAACCAGTAGATAAGATTTCTAAAGAACATATCCTTTCAATACTATTTGAAGGGTATTCTAAATACCAAAAATAGGTGCTTTAAACTGAAAATGATTGTATTTGGCTCATAAGAAGACTGGACAATTATCAGAATTACTGCGTTGGAAGAACGGCATTTGGGGGGGAAACTAAACGGGAAATAAAGAAGAAATGAGCGAAAACTAGGGGGTCAGTGAGAGAAGGGAAAAGAACAGAGGAAACAAGGAGCAAGCCTTTCCCACTTTGCCATTAGATTAGCTCAGGTGGGCCTGAAAAAAGCAGCTGAAGATGGCAATCTGAGCAGAAGGAGCAGTCCTGCCCTCTGGCTCTATCCTCTTACTCTCCTTGCTGCCCTGCTAACTGGCTTTGCTAGCTGAGCTGACTTAGCCAAACAAAGATCTTTTTCAGGTAAGTGATGCAACTTGCTGTGGAACAAGAAAGTTTTTTAATGCTAAGAAAGAGGGAAGAATGCAGGGAAGGAGGAAGCAAAATGATATTATAGGTGTGTAATAAAGAAAGAAAGACTTCTGCTTTTGCTAAAGCTGCAGGCTTAATACATTGTTTTCTGTGTCTGCAGTCAAATAAAAACAGCATTGGCTCCATTGATACTTTGAAGTTGTGTGTTACCAGATTTGGTTCCTTATGAAAATTATGTTATTTTTCTGATCATTTAAATGTATTTTCCTCCGTGCTATCGTATTTGAATTCATTCTATGATATGCTTATGGGGATATCTCCCAATGTCCTTTTCTTCTCCAAGAAAATAATTTGAAGCTATCATCACTACAAAAGTGACCACAGGAGGTGGAAGAGTGTACATTCCTCAGCATGCATTATCTGTTCCTTTTCCTGTGTATAGTTCATATGGATGATTAGGTGAATGTGGAGGGGGGGAGGGAGTGAATCTTTTTGTTGTTGTTTCTTTGATTGAGGTTTTATATTTTATTTATTTAAGAAAAAAGTTGTGATATGTGAGGAAATTTTTATATCTTAAGAAAATTATTTCTTGGGTGGAGATCAATAAAAACCTCAGTGACAGGGAATGTATTTGACTGGTTTGAAGAGCTGGTGTGTTTCTTATGAGAATCTGTGCTGCCACATCCTATACTAGTTAGCTTTCTTTAGGCTGATTACTTCATGCCTGCATAATGTGATGATTGTGTGTATTACTAAAGCCAAATCATTTTCTGTCAGACTGGGCCTGGAGCCTCCTAACCACCTGGAGGTAGCAGAAAACATTGCTTGTGTGTTCAGTTATGTGACGGTTCAGCAGGCACGATATGTAAAAATAAATCCGTGATGATGGTCCACCTCTTTAAAGTGTTTCCATCCAACTGCTCTGGTTTGGCATCAGCCAGCATATTCCATGAGCTGAATTTGGTCAAGCACTGGCTGTTATTTGACAGTAGTACTAATGAGGAGCAAGTAGAAATGAGAGCCATTGACATGTTGTTGGAACTCTTGTTTTAAATATTTTCACCAACTCTCATAGTAGCTGCAACTCAGACTCTTAAACTAAGAGGCTAGGAGTGAGGAAGAGAGAGGAGGAAATAGATGTCTGTCTTGATTGTTTTATCTTTTACCTTCGTTGTTGCTAAGGCATTGTATCTGAGAGTAAATATTTTCATCCTGACTTCTGCATTGCAATTTAATGAGTTGCCTGGCTATGCCATGTTGGCTGGCATGTATTAATTTACAGATAGGAAGGACAAAAATCTAGGGCAACTTTCATGGTGGAAAAGAGAGAAAAAGGAAGGTTTTATACATGTGTGATGTTTTAAATTAATAACTTGTTTTCTTTTCTATGTGGGCATGTGGTACGTTGGAAATATAACCAGCTTTGGAAGACATACAGAATCTTGTGCTGCAGGGTGTAATTCAACCCTTAACTAATGAAGGTAGAAATGAGCGTTATTGTGGTCAGATAGCTTGTTTACTTCTCCAGAGTATCTAAACTTGGTAGATGCAGCTGTTCCAAAAACTTTTGGAGAGGACAGTATTCTGTACCAAATGGACTACTTCTCTGATCTTTGGTGCAATTCTGGTATTTCTTATGGCATAGAATCTAAGTGGTCTGGATAAAATATAAAATATCTCTTTATTAAAGAACTGATTTACACTGTATCCTGTGTTGCACAGAAGTCCCTTTTAATGTGATGTATTATCACACTACTTATTTTTCCTTTCATCATACAAAGAGTTGCTGTTACCTCACTTGTTTCTTAGTATAATTTACCAGTGTTGGAGTACTGACTTATGAGTACAGACATAAAACAAACATTTACTCATAAGAACTTATTTCCACATCAACGATAGTTTTCTGCTCTGTAACATTTTTTCTTGGTCGCTCGTTAAGATCATCTGTGCCACATTTCAAAGAGCCGCCTATCCCATATTTGGTTTCCATTAAGGTGAAAGCTCCATGCCCTGTGCTATGATTTATGACCTCAGCATTTATGCAGTCTCTGTGCCCTAACTAGATTGGCTGGTGCATTTCAAATATATTTTAGAAGTGAAACTGGGGATGGAAGGAAACTCTGCTGCCTATGATAAAAAGCCTTGTCAACAGACATGGAATTAAACAAACACGCGTTGTAATCATTTATTTCTATGTTAGCTTCATTCAGAAAAGTTTGCTATGCCATGCAGTGTATCCCAGGGACTGGACTTTTAATATTCTTGACAACTGCCCTAAGGGGAATAATGTCCCTTAGAAAAAGTCACAGTAAAATCTGGCAGTAGATTAAGTTAGTTTCCACTTAGGTGTGACAGCAGAGTCGTTACTGATTTTAGACTTAGCCAGTTTGAGAGTCGGCTTCACCACCATCAACTAAGGACTATGATGTATAGTTCCAGATGCTCTGGCCAATTGACCGTAAAATTGCTCTGCATTTCTGGCAGAGCAGTTGAGCTGGAGCTTTTAAAATCTCCACTCCCTGAGCTCAACACCCTTCCCCCTTTGCTTAAAAGCTGCTCATTATTCTTCTTCTGCCCGCTGATCTTAGCAAAAGAAAAACTTCTGGAATCAATTAGAAGTGTCTGCACTTGATGAGATTTGCACGTGAGTTCGGAATTGCAAGGCTTTGATAGTGTCAGCCAACAGCTGCAGTTTCAGGTGGTAAAATCGGGGAAGGAATTTTCCAGGGTTTATTTACAATCATAAAATAAAACAAAAATCAAGGCAAGTTGGAAACCATCTAATGTGTTGTTAAAATTAAGCCTGAATTGGGTTATATATTTATTTTGTCTGAAAAAAAAGTAAACTGGCAGTTTATTATCAGGATCTTTTCAATTACCTTGCAATTACTAGGCTGTATAGAGCAGCTGTAATAAAATGGAAGCTATGGTCTGCTTGCTGTAGTTTTGCCTATGAAAGAAGCATCTGCTATTACTTTTGTCACTTTAATTGTTTGACAAGACAAGGAAGTAGTCATACTTAATAGAAATCAGAAGTATGCAAAGATAAAGCAAAGGTAGTACTGTGAACATAGAAAATACAGGTTCACATATAATGACTGAAATTTTGTGTTTTCTTTTGTCAACACTTGCACGCAGAGATATAAAGTTTCTTTTCTAACCCTTCTTATCCCAAAGCAGTTAGTGATTGGCATGTAGCTGTATGCAGTGTTTGCATTTTAAAGGTAACAGCCATGCCAATAAGATTATTAATGTTCAGTTGTATATCTGAGGGTGTCTGCAAAAATGAAGCTCTAGTATTTCGCATATCTTGTTACTGATGTGATTTGGTTTGTAAGTCAAAGCACAATTTTCTCTATAAGCCAGTAATGCTACAAACCCTGTCAAACTGCATTCTTTTCTACATCATAAAAACACATGGATAGAGATCTCCATACTAGCGAATCGCTTCCCTGATATTAGTCCCTAGTGACAGCTGACATATTCCACATGGGTAGATGTTTGTCTGTGTAACTGTAGTTGCAGTTTTTTGTTTGTTTGTTTGTTTGTTTGTTTGTTTGTTTTTGTTAATGGCACAAATGCATGAATTTGTTTTGTACCCCATTTTTCCACAGATGTGGATGACTCATGTTTCCTACTCTTGACAGACCCATTGCTTATTGATCACTTTACACTCTCATAAATTTTACGTTCAAAGTTGATTTCAAGATGTTATGTAAGGTACATTGCAATGTTTGAGAGTCAAAGGCAGGGTAAGATGGGCAATTCGTGTGTCCTGAATGAAAGACATCAGCTTACTTGTGGAGATTGCCCTTCCACACATGTCATGGGGGGAGAAGCAGGAAATGCAGTCTGAGGAATGCAGAAGGTATCTCCCAGCCATGAAGAACACCCCTGAGTGGGGAGCCTTCCAGCATCACTGTGCAAGGCCAGTATGTGTGTGTTCTCTGGGCTGTCTTTAGTCCATCAAGTTCACTCACGTGTATGTTCTTGTCAGCACAGCCTGATACTCAAAATTAGTAGACTGTTTTCCAAAACTAGATAGCTTACCTCCAAAGCTATTGTAATAGGCAGCTGAAAATTATCCTAAAGAGAGAAGAGTGATATTTGTGTTCCCAAGACCACAAATACAAATGACCTAGTTTGAATTTTATCTTCAAACATGATAGGCAGATGGATTGACTTAACTTTTAGGAGATAAAAGCTGTAAGGAAACAAGCTGCTTCTGATGATTCAGATCTGGGTTTGGGACATACAAGGTGACCACAAAAAACCAAGCTAGTATTTAAAATATTTTGGATATTTCTATCTTATATAGTTTAAATAGAGAAACCCCAAATATTAAAAATACATGCAGTCCAGGTTTACTCAACATTTCAGTCTTGCAACGGAAATGGTAGCAGACTCTTCTTCCTATAAATGTCCCTTTCCACTTCTGTAACAGTGAGCAGAACATGGCAGCTATGAAAACTTCACATTTCTCCAACAGAATGTCTTTGTAGGACACACAGATTTGGACTTTAATTTAGCCCATTGGAAATCTAAATAAGTACATTTATGTAGGAAGGCAGAAATTAATTCAAAATGTTCTATAAAATGTTTTATTACTTTTTTAAAATCATAAATGCTATCTTTTGCTCAGTCTATTTCTTTTCAGAAGCTTCTTGTGAAAAACAAAGAAAGAAAAGCACAGTAAAAGTTGAGCCTCTGTTTTCCTATTAGCAGCACCTGAAATAACTGCAGAGACTGAAAACTAGTTCATGACATCTGGGCAATTGCATGCTAAATTCTAACCAGCCAGTGCCTTTTGTCTAAAGTGGGTAATAGATCAGTAAGATAAAATCAAGCCATTATATGTGCTGTGATTTATTTCCTTTATTACTGCCTTGTTATATCATTCTCCTGTACAAGTTCTGTTTTCTATGATGTTTAGAGTGAGGGAATAAGGGAACATAGAGAAAGCAACAATGCTATATTTGGTTTTATATTTGGGTATTACGCAGCACAAAGAGAATGTTTTAAAATTCCCTTCTCCTGCCAATGCCAAATAAAAATTGCCTGATGAAAGAAGATTAGCAAATGCTGTGTTTAACAACTGATTACCAAATGCAGAACACACAAAACACTTTGTATGTTTAAGAGTTGGAAATAGGTGTTATGAGAAAAAAGTAAATGTTAAGCTCTAGTTATCACTTGAAACCAAGGCAAAATAATACAACAACCCCCTGTAGAGTCTGGGAGTGATCACATCTGTCCTGACAGAATTTGTTTGGTTTATCTTCATGTGGAAACCATGAAATGTTTGAATAGGTTGTTTATTTTGCTGATTGGAAGCTAATACAGTTGAAGATGCCTGGTTTCAGTTTGAACATTCTAGATTTTTTTTTTTATAGCGAAAGAGATGCTATATTTTGTCCTTAGCTATTACCTGAATTCATTGCACGTCTGCATATGACTATAACTCTCTAGATCTCCTCTTTTTGGCTTCATGCAGTTTGCCTACAAAGAGTGGTCAGACACTAGGAAACAGCTAAAAGTGGTAGTGAAGCGGGATGCTAAGAGGCAGAGTCTCGTCATTAACAGCGTTGTTACTACTGCTACATTGCTACTTCATAGCTCTTTCCGCTTCCTTTTGAGACCAACGTAGTCAGTTTATAACATTTTAGGGAAGATACCTGTCGTTGCACATACATAAAAGGGCCTGTCCTGCTTCTGCTTGCTATGTAAACAGTGAACAGAGTTGCCGTCATCATGGCTGAATTCCTGGTCAATTTTTTTTCTGGGTTTAGAAGTGAAACCTATTAGTAAAACAGTTGCCTTATTTAGAAAAGTCAGAGGGGTTTTTATGTATATGTATTTTTTTAAAGTTCTTTCTCATTTTCAGCTGAGAACATTCTAGCACAGGATAAGTGTTCAGGAGTATAATTCTAACATCTTTTTGGGCTATCTTTGCTTCTAATGAAAGTGTTGCCCTAAAGTGAATCCATTCCAAATTTATCTTTCCCTACTATGTGGGTAATGGATGGTAATTAGCTCCTGGGGTTATCTGAGGCTTATTAATCAGACCATAAAACATGTAAAAAGCAAGAATTCATCTGTCAGACTTGTGAATTGGACCTAAAAATGTGTTACTTGTTGCTTCTTGTTAGAAGCAACTTCCTAGAATTTGCCTTGCCTTCTGGATAGCAGTCTAAAATATACAGTTCAATAAAAAAACATGGCATATGCTTTGATATGGTTTAACAAGCACTGAAAAAAGGTTGAGACTTTTCTAAATAAAAGGATACAGATCTCCTTACTACTTCTCTTCCCTTTTATTACTTTGGATTTTTTTTTCCATGTGTAAGAAATTAAAAGATAGTAAAGGAAAATTGAGAGGATTAGGAAAACCTTTTTCTAGTTCTCTAACCAAATCAAAATAAAATAAAACCTATAAAATATTTTGTGGTGCACAAAAATTGGAAATCACTTGTTTTACAAAATGTTAAGACAAACAAAAATAGGTGAGAGGTTGGAGGTGGGTGGTTAGAATGTTTCATCCTACCTGGGTTGGTAGACTTTTATTTCACTTTGTTTTGTTTTATTTTTCTTTCATCCCACTATTATAAAATAACAACAGTCATCAAATAGCAGAACAAATTATTGCCTGAAACAAAAGCATCTCATTCAAACTTATTGGTTTAAATAAAGTCAAAAATCTTCAGGTTGCTGTGAGTTCATTAATCTTGAAATAACACATTTCAAGAAAAAATATTCTTTGTTTCAGTTGTCCTATCTCTACTTCTAAGAGCAGAGAGAGACGAGTGAGTGTTTTGTCTAAGGGACTATCTTAGGATCTTGCTGTTGAAAGTGAGAAGCTTTTCATTAAAAGAGGGAAACTGCATATTTGAAAAAGCAGACACTCTAGTTTTAACACAGTCCTGGGTATTGGTAGAACATTAATGACTTGGATTCAGGTCCGCTTTTTCACACTCTGATTTTTTTGTTACATTACTGAAGGGTAGCTCACTTGAAACAGATAAAGAATTGTAGAGTACTCTGATTAAGAATAGTGATACAACCAATATTGTTTTATAGCCTTAATTTTTATATAAATTTGTGCAATCATAATTTGATGTTTTAAGGTCTCTTATTGGACTATTCATCACCTTCTAAATAATTGCTAATTTCTGCCAAGTTCTTATAAAAAGTCTCAATCCACTAAATGAATCAAATCTGCTCATTCCAGTGAACTCCTGACTAGTGGAGAGTTAAGAAGGAGGAAACAGGTTCTTTAGTGGATCCAGGTTTATTTTTTTGGCTTTGCAAGCTCTCTGGCTTTCACAACTTATTAGCATCAAATAAAAATCAAAAGCATCAGATTGCAAAAGTAACAAAAATAATAGCTGTGAAAGCAATGTGCAGGCAAAACAGGTCCATTTTTCCTAGACAGTCCAAATAAAATCTGCCCAACTAACTACTTTGAATCCTCTACTGTTTTATTTTGATCTGCTTTTTGGAGACTAAATTGTATGATCTTCATGGTTTTATTTTGCTTTGTGCAGTAATCCATACTAATAAACTCCACACAGAAGCATATTTGGGCATATATGCCAGTAATTTCAGAGAACCCATAATAGATTTGGTAGGAGAGATTCTGCTTTTCAGAACTGTACGTGTTCTGAAAATGTTTGCCTCTTGGCTTAGACAGTCTTTGGAATGTAAATCTTATTTGGAAAACTGTTGTTGAAAGGAAACGGTGTTGTTAGCTTAATTGCTAAGAAACAAGCTGGGGTTGATACCCTTCAAAATTCTGCTGGATGTCTACCTGTTTGAAGAAAAACTCAGAAAAACAGGAGTTGTGCCGTTAGTCCAAAATGTGGTCCTTTGGGAGAAGGACATGAAAATTTATGCCTATCAAGTATATTATCAAATGGACAGATTAAAAGTATAATGGAAGGGAAATGGCCTGAGGGATGGCAGGCACAGACCCTCCCCAGACCATGCAGGGCACACCCAGTCCAAAGGATACCTGTAATGGTCTGGGAGAGAGGGTAAAGATGGAAAGCAGGGAGGATCTGTACATTCTTCCAAACTTTGTTTATTTGAATAATTTTGTTATTGCTTCATTTGTTAAGGATCTCAATGATTAGAAGTTGCCTATGTGAACCCACCCCTCCAATAGTGCAGAATTTGTATTTTGCAGGGAGAGTGGGAAATGAGAGAAGAACCTTGGGTTTGTATGGCATTATCTGCAATTATTAATTATCTTGTTTTACATCTTTCCAGCCCAGATGTCCTGATTTCTAAAGTCTTTAGACAAGTCCTTGCAGGCAGATTATCTCTTTGTAGTTTGGTGACAAGGTCATGGAATCATGGGCAGATACACAGTCACATGCTAACCTTGTTTCCTCAGTGGTCATGAGTTGCTGAATCAGTGATTTAAGCCTAAATGTGGTGTTGGATTTCCTGTCCTGAATTAGAGAGGAGACATTGCTATTGTTAATATGCATTAGCATAAGTTTTCTTCCTTGAAATTTTTATGAAGTTGTCAAAATTGCAGGTTCAGCTAATGTTGTATTAATGCCAGGCAAGAATGCTGTGTGACTGTTCTCCAGCATCATTTCCCTATTACAGCTAATGCAGTCCATCTCACTGAAACCGAAAAGCTATTGCCAGTACACCTCTTAAATTATTCTCAAGCTGCCAGCTGTGCCATTTGCCTTTGATCCTTTCTTTCATGGTAATTGTCATACTGAAAGGTAAAGCTAAAATATATTCTGTACCAAGAGCCACCTTTTCATACTTCTGAAGGATATTTGTCCTCACGAGATTGCTGCAGATTTTACATACTATTAATAGTCTTCTCTATGTGCTATTGCTGCCATCAAGTGCAATTATATAATTATGCATGTGCAACTATTCATGTACAGTAATTTTTAAGTAATGCCAGCTCTCTGGAGCTCCAGCATTTTCTTACTGCTTAATTTAAAAATAACACTTAGCATTACATGAAACACATGAAACACCTCATTGTTTTATTTTAATGGGAGCTAAAAATTGAAAAATTCTGGTTGAATATGCACTTTGAAGTATGTTGCTGACCAGAAGAATGACTTTGTTAATAGCTGAAATTTGGTAGTTTAGTGACTTGCTTTCATGGTTTTGTTTACTATCCCTGATAAGATAATTGAAAAAAACCTGTGGAGTCGTCACTGTAAACAAATCTTTCCAGCAGGGCAAACAATTATATTTACCTTACATGTGTTATTACATGCAAAGAGAAATACCTCCAAGATGTTCTTCTGACCAATGTGGTTTAAAAAATGCTTTCCAAATATGATTTTTTATTACTTCTGATTCATGATATTTAGAGAAGAAAATACTTTTCAATTGTTTATTTAGTGCTTTAGGAATCTCATTTAAAACATTTGCATGGTTTTGATCTTTCCTGTATTAAGGAGGTCCTGAAGCGTCATGCTGTCCATTGGCTCTACAGCAGTAAATCAGGATTTTAATGTACTAATGAGAGGCTGGTCTGCAAGTAGCAAAGCACTTCATCACAACATTTTCTGTTTGCAATGTCATACTTAAGAGTAAATAATTCCTTTATTAACTCTGAAGTCAAACTAGTTGATATCCAGGCATTCTAACAGTTGTACAAGTTGTACAAGTTACTGTCAAGTACCACAACAAAGCAATAGTCCTGTTTCCGGGTATGTACAATGTAAACATGAGATGAAAGCCGGCAGATGAAAATAGACAAATTTTAGACCAATAACAAATATTACAATCAATCAGAAAGCAGAAAGTGTTCGTCTAAAAATTGAGCGTGTTCGTAATGAAAGATATCGGAAGTAGCTCAGGGAAAAGAGGGATGTGCTGAAAAGATCCTTCAAATGTTGAAAATTATCTTACTTTTGAAAAGGGAGCTAATGGAAACATACATAGAAAGTAATCACTTGTCCAAAGGGGCAGTCTAAGACCCATTTATTTCAGTGGCACTGTGGGTGGACATTGGTGTGGTGTAAAGGTTTTGGCAGAGAGGATTACTACACTGGAGATATGAGAAAACGAGCCTGGATGAGAATTCTAGATCCATGAATGAATAAGACTAATTATCTCTGGTGTGGTAGAAAAGAATCTGTGGATGTGGATATGGGGAGTCTCAAGACAGGTGGGATTTAAGATTACATATAAACAGTGATGATATCTAGAATTACGGGAAAAGGAGAGAAGATTTATTTTAAAATAGAGGAGATAAAGAATTTAAAGTATATTTTACCTAAGCTAACATTCTATGGTGGGGTGAGGGGAATGAGCCTTGAAGAAAAGAGTGGGATCTGCATAGAGATGATAGAATTTTTGCTGGGATTAATAATGTCTAGAGAAGCACAGAAAAAGGAAAAAACTTGCACAAGAATGGTGTATCTGAGCTATACAAGATGGCATAAAAACGTTATGTTACTGAGCTCTTCATAATGGCATAAAATAAACTTTATTTATAAAAGATCTACAAAGAGATCTTTTTGAATAAAAGCAAAAAATTATAGAAATATATTTAATTAAAGAAAACTCTTCAGGTACAAAAAAGAAGAATAGATTTATCCTTTTATTCATGGTGGCAAAACTATTTTTGGGGTTTTTTTTGAATACATTAAAGTTAAATTTTCTGGAAACTGGGACCAAGTGTGTTCCCTGGTATGCAGCAGTGGAGTGCTCTAGCAGCACAGACTTCATTAGTGTCAGAGAGGATTCATCTGTGACATAGTGATTGTTCAGCCACCAATGTCTTCTGCAAGCACAGAAATGGATTGTAGTGTTGAGAAATCAGTAAATAATGTTTATGACATACCAATAGCCAGTAGAATTAAAGAGGAGGATGCTAAATAGGATTTAAATATTTGTCATTAACTGTCCTGTCTGGTGCATGAAAAAACATATAGATTCATCTCTTTTAATCTGTGCAAAACTTTATTAGCTGTCTTCATATGGAGAAGGGTCCTCTGAAATAAAGGTTAGTATTTAAACACATTTCCAGAAAGAAGGAAGTAATTAATTCCATAGAAAATCTGCGGTAATATATAGACAACAATAAAGAAAGATTTCAGAAGAGAACTTCTAATAACTGAAGTGCTAGTGAGACATAAGGGCACTTGAAGACTCTAGATTGGGAGGAGGTGAAGAAAATAGTGAAGTTGTGTGAAAAGATGTAATACAAAGGAAGGAGAAGAGGGAGCAACATGGTTTATCAGGTAAATAAAAAAATGTTATGGAAAAAAGGTGATTATGACTATTATTATAATAGTATTGCTATCACTTGTTTCTAGGAATCAAAAGGTAATATATATTCACTGAGATGTTCTCATATAGTTCTAATAGGTGAAAACGGGTAAAATGAGTTAAAATCAGTACAAATGCTTGGAGAGTCTCATAACAGCAAGTTTGGTGACATTTTGAAAAAGTAAATAGCATCCTGAAGTGAGATAATCTGAGTTGTTGAGCTTTTTCTAAAAGAGAGAGAATGAAGATGTATAGTCAAGCATTTATGGTGAAAGTAGTACACACTCCCTTTGAAAATATTCTCATTTTTTAACAACTTAAATGCTCTGCATGATTTGGGACTGTTCTGGATGATCTACCACACCTGAGGGAATAACTCTTAAGTTTCACTATGATTTTTTTCACTATGATTGCTACTATTTTTTTTTTTGCTTTAATTTTTTGATTTAATATATGCATGCATTTTCAGTAATAGAAGACATTACACATTGACATACATTTAAATAGATTATAGAACCCAGAAGAAATGATTAGCTTCTTGAAAAGCAGTGCAGTGGGGAAAGTTATATAATTATAACATCTACTGTGAAATTTTGCATTTGATATTGCTATTTAAAATAGCTATAGTATGTACTTTGTGTGTGAGTGAAAAACATAACTTGGAAATGTTTACATCTGACTGATCTATTTTAAGTAAAAGACATATATTGTTTAGGTGCTAGTGAGAAGTGTGAATATTGTGATTGGCTACTGCACAGAAACTTTCAGACAGGTAGTATGTGGAGACCAAATGAATTGCTACTGTGTAAGTTTAAAACTGTAGATGCAAAAGCTAAAATAATATTTAACTATACGTGGTATAATGAATCTTTATTGGCAACTGGCATTCACAGACTATTTGAAGGGCGGTATTGGCCAGACACAAGTTATTTGGCAGAGATCTTGCCTAGTATATATTTGCAGAGCCTGTCTGCATAAGGATGCTGGCAGGTTTATCCTGATTTCTATTCCAGGTGACAAATTTCTATCCAAGCATATGAGTGATCAAATATTTTCCACTGGAATCTGGGCACAGTAAAATTTCTGAAGCTGAGTAGAAAAATTGAAGGATTTGCCTAAACTATCATAGTCTCTGCATACCAAGGTGACGGCAAAATATTTCCACTTGGACAACATCAGGGTGAACAGTGCAGAATTGAACTAAACATTTTTCTGGAATACTGATTGTATTTTGTTGCCACTTCTCAGTGGCATCTTCTCCTAACCTAGAAGCTGTGATCACTGTACTCTTCAATTAATTTCTGCATGAAGATTAAGCGTTGGAAAGTACTAGTGCACAAACTGTCTACCAAAGCAAAAAACACTGTTCAAACCAGATGAAAGCTATAACATAATCCCATTAGCTTTTTTTTTTTTTTCTGATGCAAAGCCAATTAAAAAATAGAATAGTTTCCATTAGTTTATTTGTCTTTCCTGGAGCAATTACAATTGCTAAACTTTCCTAAACTATATAAATGTGGAGTCTCCCCTTGTGACAGGTTGTTTAAATTTATAACTAGAGCTAGCATTTCCATCTCCAATAAAAACCAAACAGACATTTAATTATGGTGCGTGACATTTCTGACTAAAATAGAGCCAACAGATCCTGTCAGACAGCCCTCATTGTTCATGGATTTTGAACAAATTGGGGATCTGTGAATTTATAGCCAGGTTTTTCTCTACTATTGTTTAAAATAGCACACATGGAAAACACGCCATGGGTGTGTTGTAATTCAGCTTTAATGATGTAACACTTGGTTTCAGTCAATCGTTGGAGGATTGCAGTAACGCTGGTTTAGTGCTTCAGACGTTGCATGTTCCGTAGCAATTATAGTCCAGCTTTCAATAATGGCTGTTGGCGGGGTATCCACAAGTGAAGTCATAGCAATTTTGAGAAAGAGCTAATAAAAATACACCTGCCTTGTAGTGGAAAACGAGCCTTTAATATCTTTGCTTTGAAGTTGAATGAAGCCCACAGCATTAACTAAAAGATACCAGTATTATGATGCAGTAATCCACTTCCCCAGGGGAAGTCAGGGGATTGAAATATGAAAGGCTACGATTTTCTAGTCACATATTTTTTAGTCACCATAACATCATGAAGGAAAAATGGAAATAACAAGGTGATAATAAAAACTGGAAGGATTGTTAGCTCTAAAATTAGGAATATGCAAAGCAATCCCAAACTATAATTCAGGGATGCTACATCTTAAGTGATGCATAATGATTCAGTTGTTAGTTTTAATGCAGTTCCTTACTTAAATATATCCAAATCTACTTTTTGTTGAAACAATACATGAAATATTAAATCAGCATTTATGGAAAAGATTTTTTTTCAGACAAATTCTCAGCTTTATATTCTGGATCAGTTTAGCTTGACAAGATTTTTACTCAGCCACTGACTGTTTACAGCCATTAATAATCTTCAGGTTTTTTTTCATGACCAAAAGATCTAGGGTGAATTCCTTTTGTCTTTTTGTTATGTTTTCTTTTATTTTCTATCCTGATACACTTCATATGTTTTGAATTCTCCTTCATTTTAGGAAGCATTAGTGGTTACCTCTTTGTGGCATATACGGTCAAGCTATGTGTCTTTCTAGGGCAGTCCATAATGCAGTAGTTATATGCAGTTATAAACTTCTGCTTGGAAGAAGTGTAACAAAGTATATTTTCAATAAATGATGGGGAAAAAATGCAATCTCCTTAACTGCTTCTAAAATGAGAATTGGAACTTGGAGGATGCATTCCTGCCTATTGCTAAATTAGTGACTGCTTGGGGAAATGACAGAATCTTTCTTTGTGTTGGTTTAACTGAGTGGAAAATGAATCCAAGAATGCCCACATTCTAATGCATTTATTAGGTATGATTACTCTGGTAGCAAAGAGGCTCTAGAATTATCCGATCCAAGGGCCTTAAACAACTGGAAGTTACCCTGTCAAAGGAAACCAGTTCCTTACGTCCTTGGTTTGGTTTTTTTTTTCTGCTCAAAACTCTGTTGCCTGTCGTGACACACTCGTCATGCAGATGGCTGTACTGGTCTTACTATGGTGAACATGCCTAAAGAAACTTCAAGTCAGACATGTATAATTGGACCTCAGCTTAGGCTCACAGTTGTTCAGTGTGATATGTTATGCAGCAATTTTGCAATCACTGTTGTTGACATTAAAATCTAAACTGCAGAAAAAATTGTAAGAGTATATAAACAAATGGGCCTCCTATTGTAGTACGAGTGGCTAAGAAGTGAAAATGATTGGTGTATTCTTAGCACAACAAGATTAATCAGGAGATCAGCAGAGCTACTTCCATGTTAATCACTAGATGTAATTTATGAAAAAAAATCTAGAACATTTTGTCAGGAATTTTTCTGCAACCTGGAGCAGCTCAGGAACTCACAGGAAACAAATCCTACAATCAGACCTCCAGTTTCAGCTGTGTTAGAGGTTCCTCTTAAAATAAGCAGAATTTGTATACCTTCAGGGATGGATGTTGCCTCTCATCCTCACACTCACCAACATAGTAGGGTCCTCTAAGTGGAGAACAGAAAGATAAAGGGCGCTTAACCCCATGCTGGTCTGATCAAACACCATTCCCTGCTAACACAGGAAGAAACATTCATCAAAGGGGTATCACTTGAGAATGATCCTACAAAAACATGCACACATGCTTAACTTCACATTAATGGGACTATTTAGGTGGATGAAGTTAAGCATGTGTTTTAAATCTTTGCTGGATTGTAGTCTGTATTTCCCTTTCCACTAACCTGAGCCTTTAGGCAGGGTACCTACCTTACTGGTCTGAAATGCCAAAAATTCTCTTTGCCTATGAAGAAGATTTTATATGTCTGAATTCAGTTTTAGATTGTCCCTAGTTGCCATAGGATTTTAATCTTGCTGTGTCTGTGGTTTCTGTTTTTTGTTTAGGGTTAGTAGTACATTTTTACAAATTTCAAATAACTTGTATAAACTTGCTACTTTTTCATAGCAAGCATATATATAATTGCACTTCAAATAAAATCCCCAATGATACAGGCTTCTAACTTTTCTACTAGTTTTCACTCTTAAATGAGGCTTTAACTTTCTCTCCACATTGGTATAAAAATAACTAAGGGAATTATCTGTTTTAATGATTTGTGTTTTATCATTTTGGGAGTGAGTGAACCTGTGCTGTGATTGGAAGATTTCCTATTAAGTGTTCAATTTAGTAAAAAGAATGTAGAGAAATGCTGAACCAGAGAAAAATACTTAGGCTTTGGAACACAGTGAGCTTTTAAGTAAACACAATGTTGAATCCTAGAGCTAAATTTAAATACACTCTGCAGTCAGTGCTAGTCACAAAAGTTTTGTTTTGCTGGGTAAACCACGTATATCAGGAAGCTGAGCTGTTACACTTCCTACAAACTTCATACTATTGTCACTACATATTTTCCTGCTGTTCTTTTCTTTGTAAAATTCAAGTGTGTAATTTGCATTGCTACTCTGAAAGTAAATTGCTATTGAGTCTTGACACCTGCCAGCACTGGTATTCATTTCAAGCTGTAAAACACTACTTTGAAATAAATATTGGGAAGCTCATTAAATGTTGTCAGCTGTGTCATCTGTGTTAGCATAAAATAATAACTAAGTATTTCTGGATTCTGTTTTCTACTAAAAATGAGCAAAACTCTTTGTGAATGCTTTTCTGTACTTTAAAATTATTTTCTAGAGTTAAGTCCCCTGATTTTTATGAATTCTCCACACACACAGTTTTTTCCATGTGTTTCTTTGAGAAGCATGTACAGTTTCTGGTTTTGTACTTAGAAAATTCAATATCCAATTAAGGTATTAAGTGGGCCAAGTCAGACAAGTCACTCTGAAAGTGAAGTTCCCCTAGCCTCCATTATTTCCAAGCTGAGATATAAACTAAATTTAAATGAACTTAAATGCTGCACAGTGCTTAAACACAGTAGAACCTAGGTTCTGACTCTGACTGGTTCTGGATAACTTGCAGTTGTTTCAGATGAGTAGAGTGTAATATCCAAGGAAAAACTTTTTTATATTAGGAATTTCATTAATGTGTATGGTCATTTCTCCTTTATTCTTTACTATCAGGAAACCTCCCTGCCTCATGAAGCATATTTATCAGTTCCATGTTTGTGTATACTGTATATAACCAATTTTTGTGGATCTGGACTGAGAAGTGTGATAATCAAATAACCCCTACAAAAATCATGTATTAAGACAAAAATGGTTCTAATCACACCTATTAAGCAGATATTTTCAGCTGGAAAGTGTATACAGTTTAGTATTAATTTTTTGCTTTGTTGATAGGCTTATTTTTCAGAAGATGAAAGGGAGAATGTGAGAGAGAAAAAAAATGCTCTTGTCTTTAGCTTGATGAGCACTTCATACTTGTGGTCCTACAAATGCAAGGCCCCAGTCCAGATCCAAAAAGATTCCAGAATTTTTTTATTTTTCCTCAAAGGGAAGAAAATGCTACATAATAATGCCTGACAGGTAACTTGTGATCATCTCACATTTTTCTTGAACTTTCACCAACTCCAGTCCTAGTGAGTTCAAACTTCTTGTCTTAATCTTCAGATCTTCCATGCAAATTCCCACTCTCCTCCATGCTCCTGACTGCATGGTGTTGTCTCCCATCACCTCCCATTTCATTGGGAAAGTCAGTCTTGAGCCTATGCCTGGTGGTTTAAATGTCTATCTTGTTGTTCCTCTCCTTTGTTGAGCTGATTTCTTAACTTACTATTTACTGATGTCTCCCTCAAATCCCCTCTCAGAATCTGCTTATTTGAGGGCTTCTGAAAGACACCAGTGTGTTAGTGTTGGCCAAAAGCCCCCTTTAGGTGGCCACTGGCTCGAGGTACAAGCATCCCTCACAATTGTCTCTCTTATCTGTGAGCTCTTGTTTGTCATTATGGGTTATAAGCTCATAAGAAAAAAAAAAATGCAGATTAAGGCTTGCTTGCACCCCTTCACTTACTGAAACTGTGATCCTGATTTCAGCTGCAGAAGTTGACTTTGTTCAAATAGTAAAATTGCAAGGCTTCCCTAAATGAATTGCTGAATTGCAGGTTAATAGACGCTGTTAGTGCTGTTAGTAGGCGATTTTCAGCCAAAGATACATTATTAACATGACCTCTCTGAGGGCCCTGTTCTGGGCCATGCAGCAGATGTATTGTGGTGGCTGACAGGGAGAAACCCTGAAAGCAATTATAGAGTATATTTGTCCTGGAAATCATCAGGGAATCCTTCAAATAGTATTAGGGAGCATTGTTATAATGAAGCCTGTGAATCTCTGTACAAGACTAGAAATGGAAACTAGCAGCTCAGAGTGAAGCATATAGCTGAATTTATGTTGGGAGGACAGAAAAGAGTTGTAGATAACAGCCCAGTGACACAGACCTTTCATGCTCAGAATCATGGCCTCAAGCAGAGGCGTTAAACCAGTGTTTCCAGACTAAAAAATTTTATATCACCGCTGAGACAAATTCAAGCTTCCTGATGGAGCCATCTGATGGAAGATTTGAGCAGGGAGTTGGATTATGATCATATAAATTAGAGCAGATTTTCTGAAGAGGCAATAATGCAGCCATATACACTTACTGAGTTGTGTTTTTTTAGAGTGAAATGTCATTATGAAGTATATAGACACTCTGCAAGTTCCTTTGAGGTATAATTTATAGCTACTGACACACTAAGGAAGGTAACTTGTATATTGAAGGCTGTGTAATTGGTAGCCAATGACTAAGCATTAACCAGTTAGCCAAATAAGATTTTTGCTACTTTTGGTAAAGAAACATGCTTGCAATTTTATGTGTACAGCTAACTTCTAGCACAGAATGGTAACCACTGAACTTGAGCCTCTTGAATCATTGCATTTTCTTGGATCTGCCTAATAAAACCACTACCATTTATGTGTCCAAATCGGTGTAATCTAGGCGTAAGTCCATGGGAAAAAAAAAACACCCTCTATTTTTTGCATTTTCAGTCATAAATCAAATAGATTTTCAGTTATTTACTTTAATGTTTTACGTTTAAAGTGGTATGAATCTCAATGTTGTAGCTTTTCTGTGTATTTTGCACATTACACCTGGCAGTTTGACAGAAAGCTGTCAAAGTAAATGACCAGAATTAATTACCATTCAGTAGAGTAAAAATTAGACAGGGATGTGGAACTCATAGGAGCTCTACAGAGTAATATACCACTTTATATTTCTTTACGTTATGGTTCATTAGGTGTATAAATAAATCTTTTCAATACACTTTGGCAGTATGGAAGTAAATTGTCATTTTAAATTAAAATCTCATTAGCGAGATAATGTACACCTCGATATCAGAAATGCACTTATTCTTGTATTGATGCCATGTTACTGAATTAACTGTCAATGTTCTCCAGTCACTTGAACTAGATAACAATCAAGAAAGATGTGAAATTATTCTATTCATTTTGAATTTGAACTTTCTTATACCTCTTCCTACTGCTGCATACCCAAGGGAAAAGAATTCCTTTATTAAGACTGAAGCCTAAAATTCCGCTGCCTCAGCTCTTGAGAGAATTGTAGAAAATTAAGAACCCTGCCTACAAGAGAGGCTGAAAAAGGGAAAAATAGCCAGTTTACAGGCCTTGGGGGATTAAGTCTTCCCATATTCCTTGGAATCCCATTGAACTAAAGTTACAGTGAGGCCATGGAGACAAAGGTCTGGTGTCCTTTTCTCTCCTGATCAAAGTGGAAAATATATTTTTCCCCACTTATTTTATCTCTCAGTCCCTATGCCACCATTTGTTTTGTAGATTGGAAATTCAAAACTTCAGGTTAGTTAGTTAATTTGCCAAATAAAAATTAATTATAAAGGTTTTTACACTGTTATGTTTAGGACATCCTACATATTGAAAGTAGAAATCTCTGTGTTGATGTGGGAGAATTTTCAAAATATTGCTGTAATCTGAAAGTACACTGTTTGTGTCCATGTTGGAAAAATCAAAACAGATTGTCAATCTGAAAAAGGTAGAATAAGATAATTAAAGAATTTGCTTGTTCTCATCTGAGAATTGCCATGATAGTACTCCTGCAGTGTGCTTGTTTGAAAATAATTCATTCACTGAATGCAGCAGAAGGGTTGGCCAAACTTTTTTAAACGTGGCTGTAAGGGCAGAAAAGAGGAGAAGGTTGGTGGAGAGGATTCAGGGGAAAAAAAACCCACACACTTTTGGATAAAAGGAGCTACTTTCAAAAATATTTTTAAGGCTAGCCACAATTAGGAGACAAATATGAAAGGAGCTGTGAAACAGGCCAGCAAAGGAAACAAGAAAAGAAAAAAGTGTCAAAAAGTTCAAAAATACAATATTTATAGCTCAACAGGAAATTAGCAATAAAGTCACAGTGCTTGTGAGTAGAGTTGAAAGGAGAAAGTGGACAGCACTGCAGGGCAAGCTATGGTAATCTTTTCACTTTCCACAAGCAGCAGAATGCAAAGGGTGGTAAAGAAGGTGTGTTTCTGAATGTAAACTCGTGATGTGTGTAGCTGTGTGTCTATCTTACTTTGGCAATATAGCAGGAAAAATGGGTAAATTGGGGTTTTTTACCTCTGGAAATGGGGCCTTCTTTGAAAATGCCAGTCTTTATATTAGAATGGCTTAATAGTGCATTTGGAATGTGTTGCAGCCTTGTATTAGGTTCTACGATCTGAGAACAGAATGCAAACGTGAAAGAACATCCTAAGAGTTACTGTCATAGAACTTACATGTAATAGTACCTGATACTCTCTTTGTCAACTGCGTGTCACTAATGGTCACCGTGGTGGTTTGCTAGTGCTCTTATCTGCCTGTGCTTAACTTGCACAGATGGGACTGATTCAACAAGGGACAAAATGGGAGAATGAACTTGTGTGGGGACTTCTTTGGTAAGAAAAGCAGGGAGGGGAGCAGAGGATGTAACACTTCTTCTGTAGCAAAGAAATATGGGTCAACTTTCACTTGTGAATTTGCTCGTTCTATCAGGCCTCTTCGTATTCTTGGCATACTAATACTGGTTTGACAGCACTGGAAGGCTTAATCTTTTATTCTAGTAAAATATCACTTTCAGAGAAGTCCTGTATTCATTTTATTTGTGGAAATTAATTAGCTAGCCTATAGAAAGATGAGAAATTTCCAATACATGAATGCCAAAAGACATAATGGCGGATGTGGTTTCAGGTCAAAAAAGAAAAAAAATTACATAGACATCTCTGAGGGATTGTTGAATATGGTTTGTTGTAGTGGCATCTAATTTAAGGCATCGAAGTTTATTTTGGAGCTGTCCCCAAGTGACTTATATAAGTCTGTCTGTCATCTCCCATTAGCATGTGCTAGTTGCAAAAGGATGTGGGAAAAAACAGTGGATTAAATATTAAATTAATCTTGGATCTAAAATAAAGGAAATACTTCCAGCTACCAGAGGATCCTCCCACAAAAAAAATCAAACCCCCTATTTCCCTCTACCAGAATGTGTCTTTTAACCATTAGCTTATGTCATTGTTATAAACCTAATTTTTTAAAATATTATTTAGTGCATACAAGCTTAATGACATTTCTTTATACATAGCCCTTTCTGTCAATAACTGTTTCATGTTGTCATCACTATGAAGTTATTTGAATGTTGCAGCATAACATGTATTCCCTAACATTATCAGGAAACTCTGACACATTTTTGTATCCAAGCCTAAGAGCAAATTCCAATACAGATTTAGGAACAAAGTCTTGTCTGATATGCTTCATTATAATTTTTTCAGGGAAAATGCCATGTCTTTTCAGAACCTTTTTAACCTTACTGTTAACTATTTCTGTTTGAAATCTGTATTCTTAGCAATATATTCTACCTGTTCAATATTCAGGATTAATATTAAAAAAATAAGGAGACTACATGGTGCTAAATGTATTATTTCTACTCACAATTATAGTAAAAAGCATCCATCAAGTCACTGACATCTTCTTTCCTTTCAGTTGAAGTGCGGTGAACCATTTGTTAAATTGTCAAGAAAAATTTAAAATATCAAAGGTAAAGACAAGAAGGTCATTCATGGCTATTTACTCCCCACTGAAATGATTATGAAAGAATGTTATTTGTCATGAAATTCCACTTTTGTCCATTTTTTAAAAGAGATAAATGGAGAAAACAAGAGGCCTCAGACATTAATTTAGAAATGGGATTAATATCTATGTATTCCTGTCTATATAAACAAAAATAAAATACATATATATTTATTGAACACATAAATTAATACAGATGCATAAGCATTCCATATATTAATATAGTATGCAATATAATACACAATATATGGTAGGATACACGTTAAAAATGAATTAGTATTTGTCTTCATAATGATAAGCCAGATCATCATTCATTCTTTTTCTTGCCTCTAGACTTTCTTCTGAAATAATTTGAGTTTGGTTTTGCTTATCAAAAATACAGTAACAGAGGTGGGGTCACAACTTTCTAGCACTTAGAGATGCATTGATGTTTTTTTGATATATTGTTTGGCACTAAAGTGTTTTTTTCACCAATATTATGATTGACAAACAAAAGCCTTGAAAAATACTCACTTAGCTTTAAGTATTTGTTCAGGGTTTTTCAAAAGAAACATCCTGATGCCTTTTGTTAAAAAATACAAAAAAAAAGAAAAAAAATTCTTGAAGTGAGCCTGAAATCACCAGCTATTCTGTCCTATTTTTGTCCTCCAGATAAACAAATGTTGAATAATTTATGTGCAAATTTGGCTGTTCTGTTTTGTCTCATCTTCAGGGTTTTTCTTGTTAATGCTCCTGTCTAATCCATAATTTGCTAGACATCACTCCTTTCTTAATGAATACCCACCAAGTGCTTACTCCACCATCCAACACCATTATTTTTATTGTTATGGATATATTCTTGTATTGACCTGTTCAAAAGGGAATATTCTTAAGTAACAAAATTTCATTGCATTTTTGATTTGGCCTTTTTGATTCATACTTCTAGATTCTAAATTCACCTGTTAGTCCTGCAGCAGTGTTGTGCGTTGTAGCCATCAGTTGCAGTATGTTCAGCAAACACAGGATTATTAATAAATTTAGACAGGAATTAAGTTCAGCCTTTATATATTAGCTTGGCTTCTTAAAAACACCCTAGTAAAAAGAATATTGAAATACTGAAAGTCTCTGAATACACCCTTAGTCATCTTTAACCAATCTGGTGGCAGGTGCATAGAAGTACAGACTGAACCATGTGCTTGGGTTTATGATGGGACATAAAATCTAACAGAACTGAGAATGGTTCAGCCAGGAATGGTAACACATAATAGCAGAATTTTCTGCTGGGGAATGACCTTTAGATTTCACAGATGCAAAATCTCAATAGTATTCCAATTAAACAAAAAAACAAAAAAAACAAAACAAAACAAAACAAAAAAACAAAACAAAACAAAACAAAAAAAAAAAGAGGAAGCCCTGAAGTGACACTTAGTGCATTGTAATTGATAGTATTTTAAAAATAATTGATTACTCCCCACTACTCCCCAGTCAAATTCACAAACTGTTCATTTTATAAAGTCCCTTTACAAACGTATTGAGTTAGAGGGAATCCACATGTGAGGAGCATCTGTTAACTCAGTGTAGCAATGAGAAATATCTAGTTATGCAGTTTGTGTGTGTTTTCAGTACCAGGTTTCACAATGGACCTCTGCTTCATTGATGCAGTTTGGAGTGGAGAAGGAGTTTTCATGGGAACACAAAGGAAAAAGTACTTGACTGCTTACCATGAACTGAAGCTAATATGGCATGCAAAAGAAAACAATCAAAACGGTAGTTGATGACAAAATTTGGGTTTGGCCTTGAACTTCTCATGAGAATCATGTTGTGAAAACAAAAAGTTCACAAATGTTTAAGCAGGTTTTTGTATAGAAATTATGACTTTGACATTTTAAGCTGTGATGTTAAATTTCATTTGAATTCTTCTGCATAATATCTGATAATTATTTTTATACCAGCACACAACTAAGAAAGCTCGCTCAGCCTGGATTTAGAGGACTGCAGTGTTCTTTTTTATTTGAACTCTAAATATCAGCTTTCCTGAAACTTGGCTGTTTTGATTTTATAGGTTTGTGGTCAAGAATGGCCTGGTTAATTTCTAGTAGTAGCAGTAGTATCTGCTGGTTGTACACTGATTTGTATTCTATGAAAAGTTCTGGTTTTCGATCAGGGATCACACTTAAAAAGAAACTGGAAATTTTTCACTGATTCAGAAAAATACTACTATACTTGATGAACACATAAATGAATGTGAAAGAAAAAACCCGATTTCTTTAGGAAATTATTGTCTAATTGTCATAGTAATAGATCTCAACTTGCAAGTATGAACAGATTTAGCTATTGTACATTAGCACAAAATGCATCACTGATTTTGGGTAAGGACTGTATGAGATTTGTACCTGAATGATTTTTCAAAGAATAGTGAGAAATAGTAAATAACAGAGAAACATAAAAACTTATTACTGTCTTTTCCTTTTGTATCCAAACAGCCTACTTTTCAGACAGAAATGTGAATTTTTGCATACTAGCATGTTTACAGTAAATTTTATGGTAGGTACATAAATATAGATATATAAAGTACTTCAGCTTTCAAATGCATATGTAACATATAAGAAGCTTTCATTATGGAGTAAGAAGCTGTGGTGTTGTTATTGAAAGGGTCTTTTAGATTATTAAGATCTTTTCCTGAAGTCAACAATGACAGCCATGTAAAAGAAACTTTTATGAGTTTGCACATACTTAAGTGTAGTTATAGATATTGTAAGAGTGTTGTCAAGCTGCAAATGGTTTAGGAAATAGTGACAGTAATGATTCTGTGACTGAATTCCAAAATATTTACGTGCCTGATTGTCTTGAAATATTTCCCATAAACCTCAGAGAGCTCAGAGTAAGGGAAGGTGAGGCAAGACAAGAAATTCTGCTGGTTTCCAGGGCCCTGCTGCTACAGGGCTAGACAGTTTAGGCTGTTTAGTAGTTTTATCACAGGGGGACTTGGCAGTTTCAGCCTTGGCTCTCTTCCTTGGCTAAAATGTACTAGGGCCACCACTGTGCACAGCAGATGACAGGTAAGATAAGGAAAATGCAAGGAACTTTGGGTTTACCCTCTAGTCTTGTACTGTTATCTGCATTAATCAAGAAGTGGGTTGCTATTCTAGCCAGCTGCACTCTTAAGGATTCAAGGACATCTGAACTTCATTGCAAACAGTAAGCAAAATAAGAAAGATTATAAAAATAAGTGGGATATCTTGTTTCTTCATTACTTACTTGCCTTGTAGTAAGAGCCTTCACAGACCAAAAACCATCAGCTAAATATGCTGCTCTTTAAAATTTTGCCTGGCAATCAATTTTTTTTCTTTTTTTTTTTTTTTCTGAAAAGTATTAAAAACTAAGAAAAAGCCTCAGGTACATGAAGCAAACAAGTTGCAAGACTTGTTATCTTGGAGGGATGTTATGATAACGTGGCATAGTCAGTGCTCTGTCGCTTTGGTGCCTAAGCTAATATGCTTGAGTTTTCTTAGGCTGGTCATGGCCTTTATCCTTGTGGGCAAGCTCTCTGTCTAGTGATAACTTTTTAAAAACTGCAAAAAGCATTTACTTCAGGAAAATAGTAATTTTAAAACCCTTTACATATTTCATAGTTATTCCAGCAAAAAATCCAACTTTTAATAAAGCCTTTGATCAGACATTTGAAAAGGAGTTCACTGCTTGGTGAACAAGGTGCGGAATCCTTTTGTGAGCAGTGATACCACACCAATGAATGTGTTTCCCAAGCATTTGTGTTTTCTTTACGCTTACACAAAACACAGAAAGTCCACTCCCTCCTTGTTTTCTCACTTGAAATTCTCTCCAGACCCTGACTGTAGTAAACCATGTCGTTCTCTCGTCCTCTGCCCAGTTCTTTCCCTAACATGCCAGCAGTGCTATCAGATACTGAGGAGGTGGTCCAGTTTCACCCTTGATATAAATAATAGTGAGACAAATATGATGGAGAGCCACAGGTTCATAGAAACAGGATAAGTGAGATGATGGGTTCTGCTCTGAAGGGCACAGAATACCACACAAAACTGATAGAGTTAGTGACAATGGACACTTAACTGTATGGCTGAAAGAATCACACATAAAAAGCCTCTAATCCTTCTCCCTTCCCCAGTCAGGGTCAATAACACTTCCTAACAGCCCTTCTGGCAGATGGATTTCTAATCTATTACAGACACTTTGAACAGTGGTCATTCCCCAGGCAATATGTTTCAGTATTTAATTGTTCTTGCAATTAAAAAAAATTACTAAGCCTGAATCATGCTTGCTATCTCTTGTCACGTGGATATATTTTTATTCAGTTTGTTTTTCATACAAATATGTTAGTTTTTATGCTGTACTGAGAGGATATTTTTGTACATATATCTCTGTTTATAAATAGATTATTTGACCTTTTGTTACAGCATGTTTCAAGTATTTACTGTGCATTCTATTCTGTCTTTGGAATCAGGAAAAATTCAAAATTTGAGGCAACTTATTACTCTTTCTTCGTAATGATGGTTTTGTTGTTTTGCTGTATTGGTGTGATGGGGTTCTTTTCAGGATTTACCACTTTTATATTGCATTTTTTTAAGGTATTATGAAAACTCCTGAATTCCTTTTCACAATAGTTAAGTTTTTGTTTAAATATACAGCCAATTATGTAATTTGATTGAAAATTTCATTGCTGAAGTGAAATTCATTGGTTTCATTTATTTCTTAGTCCTTCTTCCTATTCCAACCCTTCCAATATCTAAAGCTATTTTTTCATGATAACTGGACCTCAGATGTCAAATTATGTTTTGATATTCTTGTTGTGTTACTCCTGAAAGTAAGAACCAAATACAGGGGGTCATTCCTTCTTAACTGTTCTTATACTTTCTGCCTCAAGAAATCATATTGTAGTTAAAAAGTTTAAAGGACAAGCTAGGTAGTGCTTAATCTTTTTTTCCCTGAACAAGATGTCATCATAGTTACATTTTTGCATTATTACCATGATTCATATTATGGATTTTACCAGTTGCTCACAGAAAACCTCATATTCAATAAAATAAATTATTAAGCAGCTGAGATGTTGGATATGATCTTCAATAATATTAGCTTGGACTTGTCACGTCTTGTCAAGTAAAATTGACTCAAAATGGAAATGCTGACTTTTATGAAGATTTGGTATCACGGTGAATATTTTTCTAGTCTCCTTGAGAAGAGGCAGTAGATTTTCATATGTTCCAAACATTGGCAGGTATTTTTTATTATTATTATTTTTAGCATTATCTATAAGTTAAATATATAGAGTAGACTAAATCAAATATTATTCAAAGCAGCTCTATTAAGATGTGATTTTGTACTTAATTATGAATGACATGCTATAGGCAGTAAGAACTATTTCACATGAGAATCAATTAATTGGAATTATCAAGAAGTCTGTAAAAATAATTACTAAAGCAAAAATCTTTAAGATTCTGAAGTATTGCACTATCTGGAAGACAAGCAGTGGGCAGCAGAAATGCTATAAACCAGGAACTTTGCCAAACCTTCTCAGGCTGAAGTCCAAACAAAATTTTTTTAACCCAGGCAGATTTTCCATACTGAACCAAGGAAATTGCAGCCCAGCAGAGTCCTAGGAGCCTTTGCCTACACTTCATTGCAAGTGAATATCTGTCTTTTTTTCTTTTAATAGTGTCTGTATTAGATAGCAACAAAAATGTATGTTAACAGGCTGACAGAAAATAAGATGTGAAAATACTGGAAATGGTGCTTGCATAACACAATTTATGATGTGATGTGTATAATGTACAAGCTGAGGTTCTGGTGCTGCTAAAGTTTACATACGTTATTAACATTATGTAGGTGAGTAATTCCTTGAGGATTAGATTCTGCAAGTCTCACTCAAGTCACTATTATTTGAACATGTTTATGACTGCAAGTCTCAGCTTGCTTATCAGAAGGGATGAAAGCACAATTTCAAAGATCTGTAACAACCACATTGCTGTTTGTTTATTATAATGTTCTTGTAGTCATTTGTTTTCATAATGCCACAACGTTTTCCTTCATTTGACAGTCTCATCTCAGCACACTTACACATTTGAGTCCATGATTTAGACTTGCTTGTCACTGGTATGCTTTAACCATTAGGCTGAAAGTCCAACATAGTTCCTCACCCAAAATTTAATCATTCTTTCAGTTAGCAGACCTGAAGTTGTCTCATAAAGTTGTCAAAATAAGATCATTACAGTTCCTAGGTCTAGGTGACAAATGGGAAATCGTGCAGGAGCAGAAAGAGAAAAAAGAAAATGGAAAGTCTATATGCAGCATCACCTTAGTAAGTAGATCACAATGGCTGAAAGGTGTTGAGATGATAAATAGGCAAAGGCTAGCCTGTTTTGCCATGACTGAAGGGGCAGAGGTCATTCACACCCTAATGACTTGGAGAGTGCTATCCAGCTGTAATGGGGGAAAACAAAAGAATGAAAACCATTGCTAATGGGGTTGAAAAGGGAACCTGTAAGAAAAGGGAACCTAAATAACCACAGCTTTGATCACTTACTGCAACTGTTCTGGCTTTTTAAAAGCTTTTAATGTTTATTTATGTAACATTACGGACTAAAAAAAGAAATTCTTTACATGAAAACCAAATCTGATCCACCAAACATGAGCCAGGTTGTTCAGATACATAGCTGCTCCCTGTTGCAGATACTTCTGAAATAATTACCCTGAGACACAACAGATACAGAATTTTACTATGACATGTAACTGATGAATGATGACTTACTTAAGTGTAGAAGATGATTTGCAATTTTGACTATTAAAAAAAAACTGGAAGGACACTGGAAGCATTAATACGCCCAAGATAACCACCAATAAACATTATATAAATGAAAATTTTATTACGTCTGGGAGGAGGTGAGTGTATGAGTCTGTATATGCGTTCTTTTGAGGGCTTGAGCTGTACCAAATTATGAATAGCGTAGAAAATTGTTTTTGTCAGAATATTGTAATTTGCTGTCCACACTTTCTTGGTAGAAACCTGATTTCAAATACCTAAATTATGGAGACTTCTTACCCAGAATTATGTTCCAATGGGTGTTGTGGATACGGTAAAGTAATTTAATTGCTACTCTTTCAAGAAGGGGCAGTCATAGAGCACAGCAGAGCATCAGGAAGCAGGAGGTCTGTAAGATTCCTGCTGGGGGTGCCTGTGGTAGGAGGAAGTTCTTCAGAGGGTGGAACCCTGATCTTGTGTCTCCTTCCTATAACTACTGAAACAAAACTCAAAAGAAATTTTAAAGCAACTGCGTTTCTAGGTGAGGGAGCACTGTTGTCTGATAACATCTGCCAGATTGTGAACATAAAGCTAGTAGTCCTGTCCTGGTTTGATGCTGATGTGCATGGCCAAAGGTTAAACCTCATTTTGGTCCTAGTGTAACTCTGAGTACTAGAGGTTTTTTTGCGTAAAGAAGTTGCAGCCACTGATCTAAGCCTGGTTTAAATCATGGTATGATTTTTATAAAGTTTGAAATACATATCTTTACGGCATGATATCAATGCAGCATAGCTTTTGCAAATACAAAAAGCAAGAAATACAATTATTCATGGATGAGACAGCAGTCTCTTGCTTTCTTTTGGGTTTTTTTTTTAATTTTAAGAGTGCATTGGTTGATTTGTTGGTTTTTGGTTTTTATTTCCATTCTCTCAATTACTGTATTACATTGTAGTGACTCATTAATAAATAAATTCATGGGCATACTGAAACAATCTGCCTAACCTTCTTCAACTTATGAACATTTGAGTGCTAAGTCACAGTAAGTCCTTTAGTAGAAAGGAGTAATTGAGCCAATATACTCATTGCCTAACTATAATCACCCATTGCCTAAACAAATATATGGGTTAAACTACTTTCACCAAAAAAAAGGCAGTTTGTCCATTTTCTCTTTCCTGGAGATCTTCTTTTGGTGATGCTCTGTTAATTGCTGGAGGATCAGAAGCACTGCCCAGAAGCACAGGCTGTACTCTTCCCTTGCACCAGCTGTGACAGGTCAATGTGAACAGTGCCTTTCCAGCAGCTCTGCCATGTCTCATTCAGGGCAAAAACTGTTAGTTTGTTCTCAGGGTCTCCACAGTTTGTGGAATTGTATTTCTTGCTTAATTCCTTAGAAATACTTAAAACACATCTTTTCCCAGTGGGAAATTAGAGTCTGAAGAGCTTGTTAATCTCATTACTAACAGTTTAATAATGTTTAGGATAACTCCACAGATTAGAGGGAATAAGGGCTCAAAAGTACCTTTGGCTGTGAAGAGCAAGAAGGGCAGATGCTCTGCTAGACCTTCCAGTTCTGCTGCTGGCTTGGTTGCAGGCTTCAGGAAACCTGTGTGTGTGCACAGTCTCACTCCTAGCACTTAGATATGGATGTTTTGGTGAGGCTTGAATGCATTTTAACAGGTCCTTTGTCCATGTTACAGGCAAGCCCATCCTGTGTGAAAAGCAGCTTCAGAGTCACTCTTGATTGTCACTGTGAGCCTGGCAGGAGCTGCATCTGTGCTGTGGGCAGCTCTGAGGCTCCTTGTCAGACCCACCCACCCTGCAGGCAGTGAGCCTTTCAGGAGGCTGTAAGTGAAGATATAAAACATGCCCTGTGGGTTGGGCTATGCACCACATACATTTCAGGCTTCAAGCAGTGCAAACACTAAAATAACAGTTTTATTAACATATTAGTTTTTACTGAATGAATATAATTTAGCTGATGTATTGAGTAAGAGCTGTTGCCTCTAGCAATAGGCATTGTGCATAATCTTCTTTCAGATAAATCTTTCCCTTAATTTTGTGAAATTGGAAATCACTGGAGACTGGGAGAGTGCTCTGGAAAGATATCACTGCATGCTTGCCCTGTACTAGCATTTTTCTTAGGTATTTGCTTTTGGCCACTGTTGTGAAGTGAGTACTGAGATAAACAGCCTTTTTTATTTTACTAAGTCTTTCCTTCATAATAATCTTAAGAAATGAACAGAAAAAAAAAAAAAAACTGGTTTTTTTGGGTAAATTCATTACAAAGATGCAAATATTTTTATATCATATATATTACATTGTGTGTTCAATGTGGTCTTTCATTCAGTCTACACAAATGCATGAGGCAGTGCTACTACATAAGGATAATCCCCCAAAGAAAATGACTTTGAAGTGGTTTTTTTCTTTTTTTTCTAAGCTCTATATTATACTTCTTAAAGACTCTCAAATTTATACTGAACTTGTCTCCCTTCTGAAAAGAAATTTCAAATTCCTTCATTCCTAGTGTCTAAAGGTATGCTTGAATAAAATAAAAATGAATAAGTAGAGTCATCCATTTAGAACTTTATTAGACAGCCACACATTACTGTTTTGAGATTTTGGTTTTATTGCCAATTAATTATTATGACAGCCTACTTTGAGTTATCCATGGCAACTTATCTAAGCTGTAGATGCACATCCTAGATAAATACAGAAATGCTGAGCTTGATGACTGCAACCTGTATTATTAGCCCAGTCTTGCCATTTGACAAACATGATTGTATTTTTTCTGCAGGGTTTTTGTCCAAGAGCAGGCTACCAGTTTTTGCTCAGAAAAGAGCATAAACTAGTGAACCCAGTGAGACATGGATTGCACAGTGAATTACACACATGACAATCTGAGATCCCTCTGCCCATGTCCCCGGTCAGTGGAGCTGGGGGTCCCATGGCTGCCTGTAAGATTCCATAGTGCAGCTAATTCCAGGAACACTTGTTATTTGGACTGTTACCCTATTGTTTCACAAAGAGACGGCTCACATCTCAATTTGTGCCTATGTTGAAAAACCTGTCTCTTCCCTAAATGCTGGTTTTGGTGAATCACAGTCTCAAAATACCTGTCTCAGGTCTCTGCAGAGAGCTGATCAAACAAAAAGAATTTTTTTCTGGCTAAGGACAGACCAGGTTTCACCTGGACTGAGCTTGCCTCTGTCTTCTACTCCTCTGCATGTCTCTGTTCCAGATGGTACTCCAGATGGCCAGCATGGTCATATATACCAGACAGGTGACAGTGTTTGTGTTACTCTTCAGTTAGACAATTGGAGTGCTCTCTCAGAGATGTGAAGAATTTATAATGTAAGGAAGAGATATAAATACATAAACAGAGGGATCAGGACAGAAAGAAGCCATAATATGTGCTTAGGCATATTATTCAAAGTCACTTATGGTATAGAATTGAAGCTGTAATAATAATTGCCCTTTAGAACTTTTTAAAAAACATCCTTATTGCAGAGTAGAACACAGGATGTACAAGATTATTCTGGGTCAGGACTAGAGGAGAGACCTTAGAGACATTGAAAGACGCTTGATCTACAGTCTTTTTTCTCAAATATAGGAGATTTGTGGTTCCAAACTTCAAATGGAGCCCATAAACATGAAAGAGTTTTTCCCTACACTTCAACAGAGGAAGGGTTTTTTCTCATGGCATGCTTTTCTGATGTTTTGATATGGTAGGGAATTGTGGTGGTTGCTGTGTGTGATTTCTGTGCATGTGTCATTTCCTCAAGCTTAATGGCTTTCTTTAATGGCATACATAATTCCTTCACTTTTTTATAAGTGTCTTCATGTTAAAAAGACGTTTTCAATTTGACCTATGTAAGAAACAATCATATGGGAGCACAAACTGAACTTTATGCTAAAGGTCTGTTCTGGAACATGAGGTTTTCTGTACACTTTTGTATAGAGTTGGGTGTATAAAATTCCAGGTTTTAGATTTTTCAATTTACTGCTGAAAGTTTCTAGTTTTCAAGTTCCTATTGTAGTAATCAAGTTACTATTTTTCATACTGATGGCAGTAGAAAATTTTGTGATATATATAATTGTGAATGAAAATCGCACTTTATTCAGATCCTAAACCATATAGAACAGCTCTTATCTACCATTGCTTGTACATACAACATAAAATTACTATTAATGGGCCTAATAGTAGCCTGCCTTACATGTATTTTGTTGATAAATATGTCTTGAAAGTGATACATTTTGTTTAAACGGTGCAGGGTAATGTCAGGCACACAGACATTTCAACATTTATTATTTATTTATGCCTACATTAACCAATAAACGAGACAACATCATCATATGAGTAGTTTTCCAGAAAACCTGTCCTAAAGTAAAAAAGAGACATGATATTTATCATTCTGAATGAAATGGAACATTCACTTTATTTTAATAAGTTAATACTGTCAAGTGCAAACCTCCTTAGATACCTTGGATAATAAAATAGCTGTCACTTTTGCTTGTGGAATTAGATATGTGGTGATTATATAAAAAGGAATATTCTTCTCCATCTAAATGTGAAAAGCTGACCTTTTAAAAACACTTTAACAACTTTTAGTGTTATCATAAATCTTACCAGTTCTTTAATGTTGCAGCTTTTTGGTTGCATATATTACACTAGTTCTGTGAGTCAACTTTTGTTACAGAGAAATTTGGGCCTGGGGCCAGGTAGAGCTTTGGAGAGCTTTTAAGTTCGAGAGCCTGTTTCACAGCTGGAAAGCTCCCCAAAGTGAAGTGATCCCAGAAGAATATGTTTCCCATTACCCAAATCTCTACCAAATCATGCCTTGTAGCTCTAAAATAATTAAGACTTTGGAAGCCCCAAGAGGTCTTTTTTGATCCATGAATGAAGCTACCCTAGGTTCAAATAACTAAAACCTGACTCCTTCTTAACCAATGAAACACAAACCCCCTCCATTTGTCAATGTAACATAAATAGAATGCTCAAAAATGTCAGAGCCTTTACACTTTAATGGATTCAACCTCAGGCCATGTCAAGAGTTTTGATTGCAGTTGTTAGAGATGAGGCAGAGGTGTCTGTGCATGTCCCAAGGGCAGAAAAATTAATGTTCTATAAAATATGATGTAAAAAGACATGTTGCTTTATATTGAAGTTTGAATGATGATGAAATTCATAAAATCAGGAGAAAACCTTCAAGTCTCTGGCACTGCTATTAGTAATACACTACTTAGCAGAGTAAGAACACTGTTTAATTTTAACAAGTGGGCCACTGCTATAACTATAAGAATGAGATAGGAAATACCTATTTGTTGGAAAAGGTAGCATACCAAGGTCTTATTAAGTCTTTATTTTAGATTCAATTAAAATGATACAATGCTTTATTAGGACCTGTTTTGGGATTATGAAAAACAATGCAGTCTATAGTCTACCTCTGTTGGTGACTTCAAAAAGGAGAAAATACTGCCACATGCTAACTTCTGAAAACTTACTCCTGTACTCTTGTGCTTGCTTAGTGATTTGCGGATAGAAAAAGAAAGCGTGATATATGAAAGAAAGTGGGATATAAAAGAAAATGTTGTGAGGGGAGAACTGATGTCACTTGGATATCCGAGAGTTCAAATGTGCTCACAAATCAGCCATCCATTTAAATTTAATAATACTAATTTGTAATTGCTGATGAAATATTAATCCCTCAATTAAGGATACCTACAAAATCTAAGGACTTAAAGTATATTCCTTAAATTAATTTTTTTTTCTGAAACCAGTCTACTGACTAGAATTTCTGGTGTCTAACAGGTGGCATTAATATATTATAATTCTGTGTTTTAATACAGCATAGACCCATAGTAGTTAAAGAATTCATTTAATCAGCAAAACTGTAAGAAAATTCAGCAAAAACAATAGAAGTATTTACATACCTTCCCTTTAGTGTGTGCATATTTATGGTGGGACTACCTACTGGATGATGATACTGAAATAAATGAGGTTTAATAAACACTGTTAAGTTGGCCAGTGTGCCTCATTTTTGGCCAGATGAAAGTACCCCTTTATTCCACTGTTCACTGCTTAGACCCTGTTTTGGAAGAAGAGATGGCAGCTGATGAAGATCTTTTGCAAATACAAGTATGTTCATGTCATGCATTGCCAATGTTTCATCAACTGGCAGCAGCTCCAGACAAGCTGATTTATGGCTAAACTAATCTGGTAGCTGAAGGATTTACAACCTCAGGAGAGACTATTTGAAGCACTTAAACATAAGATTGTCATTAAAAATTCTTCCTTACAAAAAAAGTACCCAGACTTCAGCTGCTTTGCTCTCACAACTATAACTAAACAGCTGCTGCATCTTGAAGGGAGCTTGAACCTGCCAGTGCCATGACATTTTATACCTTCCTGAGCAGTAGCTAAATCAGCAGACCTTCCCATCCCTTGGAAGTGTTCAAGGTCAGGTTTGATGGCACTTTGATCAACCTGATCTAGTGGAAGATGTCCCTGTCCCCTGGCATTTGGAACTGGGTGATCTCTAAGGTCCCTTCCAAACCAAAACATTCCAGATTCTATTATTTTATCTTCTGGCTGTCCTTTTTATGCAAAGGTTCGTGTTGAAGTTGGATAGAAGCATGGAATAGAATTTAGAGTTCTCAAGTCAGTGGTCTTTAGACTCACGCTTGCCTTTTTTTGTTGACATTTCTCTCAGTTCTTAAGTCTTTGTATTCTTGGGTGTAATTTCAACAGAAGTGGAACAGTGTTTTCCCTTTTTTAGTATAGATTTTTACTATGGCAGTTGGAGCATGCAAAACAATGGATGTGGGTGTAAACTCCCTTGGACTAAGGAGAAAATGGATGTAATCATCCTGAACAACTTACTGAATTACTTTATAATAAATTAATTTTGGAAGGGGGTGCAAGGCTGGTGCAAATATCAGCATCTGCCTCTCTGCCTACAATTTTAAAAACGGGAATCTTGTTCAGGTCTTTGAGGCACCCATTATTTTGGATGTCTCCATTTAGGCTTGAAAACCTGACTCTGGAGATAGACTTACACTATGAATGATCAGTTAGATCCAGTACTCTTCAATTGCCCTCTAAATTGGTGTGCTTATTCTCTGTGGAGAAAAGGTATTTTTCTGTGAGTGCTGATTTGGATTCTCTGTTCTCTGTTTGTCCTAATCCTCTGGACATAATTTTTTAAATGTTTATTTTCCACATACATTTTTAAGGTATCTAAGCATCTGTGTAGAGTGAGGGGAATCTGGATTACAATTTTGTAGCAGGTGACTAAAGTTTAGACATTGTACTGTGGGTCCTGCCCTTGAACTTGAGACCTAGGGATGTAAAATTCCAGTTTGTATTTCCTGTCTTTTGAGTCATCTGTCTCCATCAAACATATTCTTAACTGTTGCTAAAAATGTACTGAGCATTGACTGCTGACAGGTTAGGCTGTCTTTGTCCAATTGCTTAACATATTACCAAGATTTGTACATCAGAACTGGCAGTGTTATTCTTTTCTGCTTATATATCAGGATTAAATTAGAGTGTTCCAGAAGAAATAGCTGCAATAGAATGAGATTTATTGTTGCATTTTCTAATTTTTCTATTATTCACTTTTCTAATTGAAGGCCAAATTTTCAGCTGGAGCGAATTCCTTTAATAAATTCCCTTCCTTCCAGAGTTCCCCTAATAAATTATCCTTTTTCTTGAATGTGAAAAGAAATGCATTGATTTGTGCTTTGAGATTGCATGGATTAACTTTGACTTCAGCTTTTCATCTGTTGCATTGATCATATATAACAAAAGACCTACAGAGACAATATATTTGTAAGGCTGCATGTTAAGTGAGCTGTTTCCTGAGCTGTAGATAGCAGACATTGTCGGTAAACAGCCAGTTGTGTTTTATTTTAATTTAGTGTTGCCACATGGGAAGTCTGACAGTTAAAATCTCTCATGTGCTCATTTTTCAGGAACAGTGTGTTTTATTTATACTGATCCTAGAAATATTTACACATCCAGCTATTGGAAAATAAGAAAGTGTTTGCTTTTTTTAAAGAAAAAGATGATGGGGTGGGTGGTTTCTGGATGACAATGATTAATCATGCTCTCCATGTGATGATTTAAGAGTCCTAAATTTCTAATTTGAAAATTTATATATATGCTATAGAATGCTGATAAATAACATTCCCAAATTGAGTTGGATTAACATTTTGGAATTTTTTTTAATCATATGGGAAAATACTAGTGTCATTTATTGCTTTAAAGTTTATAATTATAAGTTCTGATATGTTTTTAAGCACAATATTCGTCTGTGGAGAGTCAAGGAAATGGCATATTCGTTGATTTGTTTCTAGAATAGAAATGGCTTGGTTATAAGTAAGTTTATTTAATTTTCTTCTTGCATTTCTTCCACTTCCTCCTCCATTTAGCCTTTCATACCTACCTGAACAAACACACTTTCACTTCCACAATCAATAATTCATTCTGACTTTCTGCATCATTCATACTCCTTGCATTCCTTTTTAGCAATGCACACTTGCTCACTCTTATAACAAAAAACATGCCCTGTGGTTAGGCACAGAGGTCAGCACTAGTGTAGTGTCACAGGTCAAACAAGATCACTTACATTCTTTATCAGGATCATTTCTTCTCCCTGGGTGGGATGTGAACTTTTCTTTTTCTCAGAGAGGAAACACCACAGATGTTCACCACTCCTTGTTCAGGATTTCTGCTGCATGGTTTGCCATCATTTTTCATGTAACCTTCCAAAACAACAAGGCATGAATCACCCATAACTTATCCTACTTGTTATATTCGTTATTTAAACATCAAAGTAACTGCACACTGTATTTAAATACACTTGTGATGTATGTAAAAGTTAATTCCATATTTTTTAAGTTGCATTTTAAGATACCTCCAGTACTTACAGGAAGTATTTATAAAATGCTCAGTGGTTATGTCTAGATTTTCATAGAGACATGAACATTTTTTTATTGCATATGATTTCATATTTCTTAAGGTAGCTTGATTTAATATTATAAATGCTCTTTTTATTTCTTTTTCAAGTCTTGAGTGGGATCATAACATTTAAATTAAATTATTCTGGTTAAAAATGTTTGCAGCTTTGTGATGATTTTTCTCTAGATAAACAAAGCTATTTTGCCATTTTTTCAGCTGTAGAAATGCAGTGTTCTCAGTATTTCTTATTATTCTTGTGTTTTATTGACCCTAAAAGAAAATAGGGTATTAATTATGCTTTCACCACCAAGTATTTATCTTTCGTGGAAGAATGAGGTAGCACAGAAGAAATTCTCCTGGTAATCTTACCATTCATGACTGAGTTTTTTGCCAGTACATGTCAGCAACATCCCACTTCCAGGTAGTTTTACGTCATAAACATTTCCTAGAACATATGTCATTCTTTATTCTTTTTACTCCATGCTTGCAGGTTTCTTTTTTTTTTTTTTTTAAAGAGTTGGAATAAGAAACGAAAAAACCCCAGCCTACCAGCCAAATCCACAACAAATCTTTTCTGAGAAGTTTCATCATTTCAGATGCTTTCTTGTACTTTTTAAAAAGTGTTTGTTTTTGTTACATTTCAAAACCAATATGTGTTCTTAGCTCCTGTGTATCCTTGCTTCAGAAGGCAATATTTCTTACTTATTTTGAGGCATCAGTACAACTACTGGGCCTTTCTGGTTCTCTCTTGAGTGAGTATGTGATACAGCTCTGGCTCCACCAAAAAGTTGCACAGCACAACAGAAGCCGATCTCTAGAGAGAAATGGTCGGTGCCAAGGACCTCAGTCTACACTGAGCATGTTTTATTTGGGCCTGTTCTTCAGACTGAATGCCCAGCAGCAGCTGGAGAGCATCAGGAGAGCGGCCAGAAGGCATCTTCCAGTTGTGTTTCACCCCAAAGGAATCCAATTCTAACACTTCAGAGCTGCAATGTGAACCAAAGCTCAGGAAGTGAGGGTGACTAAATCAGGAGATTTCGTTTTGAATTATGATCTCAAATAAAACACTGAAGTAAACATCCTTGTTCCTTAGAATCTTCCTAGTCAAAATTTGGACTATATACTGAGAACATAGTTAATTTATTTTTCCCTTGTCAACATCCACCTCATTTTCTCATATATTCTGTCTCCAGGTTGGTTTGTCCCTTCTTGCAATCAGGTGATGAGGAACTCAGTTTCTTATGCTCTTTTGAAGGCTATGTCGAACAAGTTGAGGGGTTTGGTTTACATTTTGAGTGAGCCAGGATTTTATCCTTTAACTGGGTATTCCCAGAGAAAGCAAGTGGAAAAGGAGAAAGATAAGGATCATGTGAGGTTGATGTTCCTTATGGAAAAAAACCCAGAACAACAGTACAGCTGAAGCTGTGTCTCAAAATTACTGACTCATATAATAAGAATAATTGAGTGAAGTCAGTTCACTGACTTAACAGCACCACCTTATGTTATTATTGTTTGTCTTGCAATAATACCTAGGTTTCTGTTAAGTTTCACCATTCCATCGTGGTGGAAAGAGTCTGTTTTCCACAGTCCAGGGTTAGCACAGAACTTCATGAGTAGGTAAGACAGAAAGAAAAAAGGTCAACCAAAAAAAAAAAAATCCCAATTCATTTTAGAAACTACACAGTAGTTATGTTACAATGCATTGCCAAAGTGTTGGAACAGGTTAGGCATTAGGGTAGTTGAAATGAATAGTACCAGGCAAACAGTATTTGCATGGATACATTTTGAAAGTCACTCTGTTTGTTTAAACCAAATAATTTCATGTGTTTCAGGGGTTCCATAGCAGAGCAGCTGTCTTGCTGGAATTTGATTTATCAACTTAGACATAGGTAATGGATGTTACCATTTAAGCAAAGTATCAGCTGTTCTTATATAACTGGTCACTTCATAAGATAGTGCAGATATACCCTGTATGAATTAACTATGATGTTGACACCACTACTATATAGCATACTTACTTCACTTCCTGAACAAATACCTGTGTATTACTTCCTTTATTGCTTTGCATTTCTCTAACTTGACCCAAAAGTTACAAAGGGGTCAAACTTGCTCAATAATGCCTTTTTGCTTCGGCACAGGTGTTGCACCTGAATGCCACACCTAAGTGTAAGCCATCGATTTGTATTTCAGTTCCAAATCTTCTAATTTTTTTTTTTTAGTCACAAGGTTTAAGGTGTATATACATCATTTCTCTCTAGTTTTGAGGAGATAATAGTTCATAATATTTTAATACTTTTTTTTTTCATATAAATCAAAATTTATTGTGGAGATTTGTGGAATGATTAATGCTGGGGTAGATTGACAAATCTTTTTTTTTGGTGAAAATCTAAGAATTTGTTGATTTCTTTAAATAGATTAACTTAGTGCAAGAATTGAGCACAAATTATGAAATACACAAATCTATAGGAGCAGAAGACTTGTCATCACTCTGCCCAACACTTGCATCACATTATAATACTGAAAATGCTTACTGACTTATTTCCATTAATTTTGGTAACTTATTTTGGCTGTTGTCTAGTCCAATCCTTGCAGAGTTCCAGTACTTAATTTTAAAATTTATGTGCTTTGAAAAATTGTATAAGGCAAGAAATATTCTTTCACTTTTTATGCTGTAGCTCAGATTTACATTTTTAGAGCTTCCATCAGCTTTGGCAAAATGAAGATTAGCTTGATCCAACTTCTGAAGCTGGGAGCTAAGCCAAAACTCTGGTACTCAGAGATCTGCAAAAAGCATGTTGCTGCTCCATTACCTGACATTTCTGGCCCTATTTTTCCAGATTTTTATACATTCTTTTTATTTTCTTGTGTGTATAGGGCTCATATTTTCTTTTTCTCTAAGGCTTGAATCAGATCCTATTTTCACTTAGTATCTTTTGCGCATCTTTTGCGCTCTAAAGGCATTATGAAGCAGTTCCCTAAGGCTAGCTCTACCACTCTGTTTCATCCTAATTAGTAAAACAAGCCTAAATTTTTCCAAGAAGCTGATGCTTACCAGAAGTAGCCTTTGGTAGTAGTTTTCTCAGCACCTGAGCACTTATTCTGAATGGAAAAAAGTTTCATAAAATATGCAGATGTACAGTTGAGCATTAATAACCCAGTTATACTCAGTCAAGGAAGGAATGGTCCAATTATTCCACAGATATTATTTACTGAATCAGTATTTGTGGATTAAGTTTGTCACAGTGTAACTAACTCTGCTGAAAATATAAATGCATTGTGAAAATAGATATAATGTTAAGGGAATCCTCTTATCTGCTTGTTTCTATACTTGCTCTGCAAGCAATATTTAAATTAATTTATGAAGATACACATTTCAAATCCAAAATTTGCACAGCTCTTATTTACATATCTTTTTGAGAATATCTTCTTCAAGTTACAAGTTATGAAGCATTTCAGAAATGGCTTTGAAGGCCATAGAAAGGCAGTCTGTTAATGCAGATAGCTTAACCACAGAAAAATCTGTATTGTCATTTCAGCTAGAGCTATTCACAGAGACATAATGATACAGAGGAGGAAATAGATTTTGATTGAATAGATCGATTTTTAATCTTTCAGCTACGTGGGGTTTAGTTTTTGTTTACAATTGAGTGCCACAAAACTTGTCACATGGTGAAATTTCATCTGCAAAATAATATGTAACCTTTGCAAATTGTAGGTTATCAAGGTATTTTTATGGGTTCTTTTGTAACACATTAAAAAAGCAAAGCAAGGGAAGAGAATGGAAAAGTTGGCAAATGGTCTTGTCATTGAAAAAATGTCCAGAAAAAACCAGAAGTTCATTAAAAACCACACTGAATTAAAAGTAATAAATGTATGCTACTCTAATTCTCCTCTTTCAAATTAAATGGCATAAAAGGCAGTGTTGCTAACTATAAAGTATCACATTGTTCATTAAGTCAAAAAAAAAAGGACAGAATTACTGGAAAAGTAGAATGCTATCACTTTGCTTTTTGATATAAGTTAATTAAACATCAGATACTTTAGAAGTAAATTTTTTACCAGTGGAATGTTTGGAAAATTAATATTTTTGAGGTTGGCATTCTGCTAATAGAGTGGTTTTTGTTTGGGGGGTGGGGGGGGGGAGGTGTCTAAATATACTTTTCTACCTTTGGGAAAAAACACAGTCCCTTTCACTGTGTTCCTCTTCCCTCACGTTGCTATCAATGTTCATTTTCAGGGGAAGAAAAAGGAAATTAAAAATGTGGGGTGTAGGAAACTTTTGTCACACTTTGCAACACAACAACACATAAATTGAACTCAAATGACTTTGGCAATTTGTTGCAAATGTTTTCAGCTAATCCTCCAAGGCTTTTCCCTTGACACCAGAAGAATTTTCCACCTTTTTTAGGTTCATTCTGTTGTCAGTGGCCTACACATGCATGTGCTTCAGCTTGACAGGTCACAGAAAGTATAGACCAGCCATTCACCCCCAGCTGCCCCTACACTCAACTTCCTCTGAGCAATATTGGCTTCTGCAACTAAAAACTGCTTTTTACATATAATGAAATTCACAAGTGCATTGGAGGAAATGTGATTTTTTTTTCTGCCCCCACAATTTCAATAGCAGTTTATTCCTTTAAAAGGCAAATTGAAGAAGGGAATAACTTTGAAAGCAAACTGGAAATATAAAGACAGGAAATGAGTCTGTGACTGTATAACTGAGTTCATAAATGGGTCCTTTTTTGGTATGAAACTGGGCTTTTAAAGTAGAAAAATCACCTACTTAACAAAACCATTCGCTGTTTCAGCACTGCAGGAGCATGAAATAAATCCATGTTTCTTTCTAATATATCATTCAGTCTATCAAACTACTTCCAAATGACCCGAGTTCTAGCAGTGCAGCAGAAGGTTCCATACCTCTTCTGGGACAGTGAGTTTTAGTATAATCCTCTGAATTTCCTTGTTCATTCAGGTTTACAAAGATGCCTATAAATCGTCCCTTAATCTGAAGGTGGGGCAAGCATACTCTTTCTCAAATTATGAGCTACAGACAATCTAACTTCCCTCAGAAACCCCTTTAATTTCTTCTGTATGGAGAATTTCTGCATTTTAATGCATTCAAGCCTAGTCTCCTGTATAAGTCTCTAGAGCATCTGTACATGCTTATTCTGCATCAACAGTTATTCACAATCAACGGGATTGTCCCTAGTCACTGAATTACAGTGCTGTCAAGGCAAGCAGCATTGATAGAACACCTAAATTATTTTATTAGCATGGCATTAAAAAAAAAAACCAACCCTTGCCGGCACTGTTTAGGGCAGCATGCAACCATCATAGACTTCAAATTTCCCTCTAGCTCGACTCCGTTTCCCAGGTGAAAAATAGAAGTAATCAGCTGATTTGTGTCCACCACCCACTCCCCCAAGTCGATAAGTAAAAGGCACGTACACACAAGGCATGCATATTGTCAAACTGTTTTGTAGGATTTCAATTTAATTGACTAAAAAGAGCATTTCCTTCCAAATTTCCTAGTTTTTCTGCTTCTTGAGAAATATTTTTGTTTTCCTTTTCTGAACTTCAAGAGAAGATGTGCTGAAGTATCTTTTCCTATGGGAACAACTTTTCTTCGGAGGTTTAAGGAGGAAGAAATATTACAAATTCTCTTTATGCTAAATGCAAAAAACATCTTGGGAACTTTTGCAGATTTGGGTTATCTCAGATTGTGTTGTGCATCAGAAGGTGAAAGTGCTGCATAGCAAATGTACTTTGCAAGTAACTGGAGAATAAAGGACAAAATCATTGTGCACATTAGATGATTAGGGACGATTTGTGGATATACAAAGTGTTTAAAAAAATTGATGGTGGTGAATGAGGTGGAGGTTATTTCGGTGTCCTGTGGAGTCCATGTGGCTGGGGCTAGCAGCTATGATGGATGACTGGATTCTCTGCAGGTTCAAATATTCTGCTTTCAGTGGAACCAGACGTAACCAGGGAACTTTAGAAATCTTCTCCTTTATTTTTTTCTCTCTCCTTAGAAATACCCCTGTGCTCTAAAAGACTACTTTATTGCTGTAGTCTAAATGTGTCATGATGTTACCTTAAGGTATGTGAACTGTAGTGATCATACTTAAGATAACTGACAAAACAGAAAGAACATCCTGTATGTAAGAAATTTTCATCTTGGTCTTATTTAGCTTAATCAGTTTTGTGTTTGTTTGGGGGGTTTTTGTCTTTTTTTTTTTTCTTCTTTTTTTTTTTTTTTGTGTGTTTTTTTTAATTTTGCAAGGAGATATAAAAAATGGAATGATAATTACATTTTCACTCTAGGCAGAGTAACAAAATACACTGGTATCTCAAATCATGATTATATATTATAAAAGAAGCTAAAGAAAAATATTGTGTGGGAGAGAGAGTGGAGGAGGTGCTAATGGCAGGTGTTCTTTGTATTTTTTTAAACAGTAAAGGTGTTACTCTACTGAGTCATTCTGCTAGCTATCTCAAAATGGCTGATTTAAAAACTGTATTTCATTTGACATTTATTGATGGTCAGTAAAACCTGTGAAGCTATCATATTGCTTCCTCCTTTTAATTTTATTTTTAAAGGGAATTTTGTCTGTCTGTCATGTTAGAATGTGGGTTTTTTTCCTTTCTTTTGATAGGTTATATAGGAATGGTATTTTCATTATACTTGTGGAAGGGAACTTTGAGAAACAATATAATTGTCTTCATTGACAGATGAATTATATTTTTTAAGGAAAAAAAGAATAGACTGGATAACATCTTAAACTTATTTAAATATAAATCTTTTTATGCTGTTTTAGAGAAGAAAACGTCGTCTTGAGTAAAACAGAATAGACTGAAAACATCTTAAAGTTATTTAAATATGATATTCTTTACTGTGTCTTATGGAAAGAGTTTCTCTCTTAAATTCTGAGCCAAATTCCAGCATGCTGCAGTCATACAGTTTATATTATTTTTAATATTAGTATTTTGAATACAAACTATACCGTTCTACAATACATTTTACATTTAAAAATAAGATCTGCTATCTACCTCATAATTACCCAAGGGCAATTAATAGCATTTAAAATTTAATAGTTACTCTTCATCCAGCCAGACTTGTTAAAACATACAGCTTTTGATTCATATACAAAATCAAAGTAGATTTAAATTTTTTATTTCCATTACATGTTTGTTTATTATTTTTTTGAAATTTATTTTCAATATGTTCTATGCTTCATCATACATGTTGCTGAGTTTGTTTCCTGGAAAATTTTCACTTAAGTGTGTTTGAAATAAATCAGTGTAGCTTGTATCCAGTGAAGCATGCATATATGGTAAATTTTGGATGGTGGAGTAATCCTTATAAGCAGTACTACTTTCTAAATGACTGCTTCTCACTTAAAGAAGATCACTTAATGTACTGTCTTTCCACAAGATACTTCCATTTGATGTCTAAGAGTATTCAAATTCGTTCATGTGCAAACTATCACTAGTTATAATTTCAAAGTTCAGTAGGGATAGATACCTACTTGACTACCTTCCATGTAACTACATCCAATTTCTTCATCATACCAAAATTCTTCCTTTTTGCCTCTGCTGTTCACTACACTTGATGCTGCAGAAAAATTTGTCCCTAAAGCTCTGAGGTAGCCAGCTGGGGAGATGGCCTAAGCCACCAGCATTTCAGCATCAAAGTACAGACCAGACAAGTTCAGATACAGCTCTGCTGGTCAGGCTGCAGAGTCTCAGACATGGTATTTCTCATTTATTCTGCTGGGATACACTAATTTGTCAAAGTTCAGAGCACAGTTACCTAAATACGGCATCAAGGTGAATCATAATTGCATCATAAGTGAATTGATTTACAGGTCTTCTAATCTGGTCAGCATCAACTCTTCCCATTTCTTAGGTATATCAGTGAACGAGCCTAGCTACTACTGGTGTCACTGGTTTAACCCATGAAACATAGCAAAAGGGTAGCAGCTGCCATGCCCTTCTCAAATCTGCCTGGAACTTGAAAGGAAGATTCAAGTTCACCATGCTTTTCTGCTGTTTGATTTTGCCCATGCTTTTAAAAATTAGGGCCTCCACTAGTAAGGAGAGGGCCAAGGTACCTTTTGGGGATGTTTGCATTCTAGAACTTTTGGTTGATGCTCTCAATTTTGTACCAACAGTTTAAACATTCTATGAAGAAATTGAACTCAGTTGTGAGGACTAAACTGAGTGATCAAGCCACAAAGCTGTGCTCCTTGTCTCTCTGGTTCAGTGGTCATACTGAAGATATAGAAGGTGCAAGATTCTCCTCCAATTTTTTATTTTAAAATGAATAACATTTCCAGGCACTCAGATCCAAAGAAGAGATGAAAATATTGAAGGATAGGAAATAATTTCCTTCACTCCTACATATTTGAGAAATAGGCCTAAGCCTCCTATTAAGTATCTTAGGTGGATCACTTCTCCATTTGCCTGTATTTATGAACTGGGATTTTTGGTAATTTTAAAACTCTGTGTGTTCTTTATGGAGCCTGCACATATCAGGCAGAGAATCTGAAGGTGTATTTGTCGTCAGGTGTTTGCCTGAAAAGGTTAGATCTTGACTACCTGAAAAGTCAAAATAGGCTTTACAAGTTTTTTGCTTGTTTGTTTATGCCCAGACCTTACAATTTTTTAAGTTCTCTCAGACATCAGAGAAGTGTTTAGTCCCATGACTTTCTGTATTCTTAAAGTTCACTTTTTATCACGGAAGCATCATATTCTTGGCAGTACTATGCTTCTAACTTCTAACTTGATTAACAAAATTCCCCAAGCTAGCCTTAGTTCAAACCCAGATCTCTGACATAAGTCTTCTTCAAGAATGCTATTCCACACCTATTTGCCAACTGTTTCTTTCTGACCTTCCTGTTGAAGCCTTTATCCACCCTCGAGAAAGCTTGCAAGTCCCTGGACATGCATTATCTCCCACGTTCCAGGCTTTGTTCCCTCTTGTAAGCATCCTGGTCCCCCACCCAGCAATGTTATGAACTCCTGGGCTCCAGGACACATTCTCTTTTCATGTATCATTAACTTGAATTCTGGGTACATAGTTTGCTCTTATTATTCAATGTTATTCTATGATAATTTTTGTTGTTATTATTTTATTTAAAGTAAGAATCATTATTAAGCCTTGTAAGGTAAAAAAAAAAAAATCATCTTGCTTATGATAATATGTGCTGAATGAGTCCTGGAAGAAAATATCTAGGTAGAGAGAAAAGGAAGATGGTGAAGTTCAATATCCTATTCCATAATTAGGCTTGAGTGATGGAATTAATGGAACAGATTACTGAACTTCAGCCTGATTTTTCAGAGGACTTTCAAACCTTTTGTGTTTCACCAACAAAAGCAAACATAAGTGAACGTTTCCTTCAATCATAGGCTAATGATAAACAACTCAAGGCCGTCTTCAAAACTTCCACACTGTTAATGAAGATTTTCCCTTAGAGAAGGGAATATGACCAGCTTGTCTTGAACTATAGTGTTTTTTAACTGACTACACATATAACTGAGAGCAATGTATAGCAGAATGATATTGCTGTGGCCTGGACATTTCAGGAATTGCTTTTAAGGGCTGGGTGGGAAGTCCAAAGGTTAATAGTGAGTTATGGTTCTTTCTGAAATTCTTAAGTGATGAAAAATACCTATATTCAGTCTGAGAACTTTGTTAGGGACAAGAAAAATCACCATAAGTAGCTCTTTGTCCTAAAAAAAAAATTCACAAAAATTGATTTTTATCTCAAGAAATAGAAATGAGGGCATATGACCTGAGAATATCCTGATAATCAGTTCAGGCAGGAATTGAATGTTTTAGATTAGGTAACTCTTCCTGCTGAAATCTCTTGCACCAGAGTATGTGTTAAGCAGATGAAGAAAAATTGCTGGAACTCATTTTACTAGAAGAATTTCTTTACATTTTTTAACTTTAATTGGTTACCTCAGTACAGAATAATGAGATATTGAGAATACTGTTCAGAAGCTGCAGCTTCCTGTGTTACCTAATTGAGCTGTCTCATTAAGAAGAGGATAGGAGTACGGACACGAGTCAGCTCGGGATTTCACCCATCGGAACATACTATTTTTCACAAGAGAGAAATGGAATTTTCTCTAGTTTTCTGGTCCTTCTGGTTACTCTCCTACACTCTAAATCTGTCATCTGCTTACAGTTTTATGAGTGCTTATGTGCATCTAGCTGAATCTTAAAGAATTGCAGATGTATGTATATTTTTGAGAAAGGCATACCTATCATTCCTCTTTGAGTTAAATGGTCTTTCAAATATCCTTCAAATACATATTTTTCTTCATGGAAAGGCTTTCTGCTGCATGAGAGTATTCACTCAAGCTAGATCATAGTTACAGTATTGATAATTCTTAGTTAAATAGTCTTAGAAATTTTAAGAAAAGTTTTGCATATATGATGTGTTGGATACCCTACTACGTGAAAGAAAAAAGATCACCTTGATATACTTTTTGTTTCATACACATTCAGTTCCCTAAATGCATGCTGCTGTGGTCTACATACTAGTCTACTGGCTTGACTTTCTAGTGGAAAGCATTCTTAGATAAATTCATAATTCTGCTTTCATTGTTTATGTTTGTATCATTCTGCATTTTGTTTTGTTTCCTGAACTCCTGTCATGGCTGATTTTTAAAAATAACACCATCAAAAAGATGGATGGGGGAGGACAAAATGAAATGAGGGAATGAAGCAGTCATGAGAAAGGAAAACTAAAACCTAAGTATATCACCCACTCAGAATTAACCCCATTTTAACATGTTATAGAGACTTAGGTGAAATTTGATGATAGCATTATTTTTTCCTATATAGAGTTGAATGCAGTCTCTAATCCTTTTATGGTTTTAGCTTTGGCAGCAAAAATGCCATACCGATATCTGTAGGTATCAATCTCTGAATTCAGGACTTATTGAAATATTAAGTTTATATTATTTTACTCAGATGCATAAAGCACAAGTGACATGAAATTGAAAGAGGCTAACGATTAAGCTCTTCAGTAATTGAGGCAGGTTTAAGGAAGCTGAGAATTTGGCAACAAATATATTGTGGTTTAGTGTAGCTTCTCCAGTATTCGGCAGGTTTCTGGTATTTTGCATACGTTGTCTTCAGGTATTGTCTTTGTCCTCTACGCCTTTTCAAAATCTCTCAAATCTACTTATAAGTAAGAAAGAAAAAAAAAAAAAACAAAACAGAACAAGGAAGATGTACTATTTGTGTGATCTTGTTTTTTTCTCAACGAAAACCTCTTTGCCTCAGTTCAGCCACCTTTTTCCTATGGCATTTTATAGTATTTGCAGTTCTAAGCATCAGCAGCAAAGGAATGAGCATGTGTGCCATATTCAAGGATGTTCTCACATCCACTGTTAGCTGATTGCTTTCTTTTTTGGCGTTTCCTCTACTAGTGATATGATCACTCTACTCTCTATTTCCACCAACTTTCAATCTCCAGATAAAGTGCACAGAAGTTTAGTGATTTAGTGCACAGAAGGAAACATTCACTGAACAGAATTCCTCTATGCATTATAGTATTCCCCATAAGTCACTTCTGGTGTAGATGATGCATATTTTAATGTTATATCAGTGCTAAAATTTGATAATGGAACACTCAAATTAAGCTTTGTGTTATTTTTAAAATTTTTCTACTGTGTTGTATTTTATTAAGAAAAGAAATGCATCCAAAATGTGTAAAAATTAATACCACATAGAGGAAAAGTGATATAAATTACATTTTGTCTCCAGTAGTGAATGACCTGTTAGAGAAAACACGAAATACTTTTCTGCAAAACTGAAAAATTAAAGATTTCCACGAATTCTGCTATTTACTGCAGTCTATATAATGTGGAAAATTCTATTGCACTTCAACTTAATTCTGAAAAGCATTTCTGTCATTCCTGCTTGAGTTAAATGGTCTAATATGTATCAGGGAATCGTAGAAATGTTTAGGTTGGAAAGGACTCTAGAGATCCTCTGGTTCCAACCCCCCGGCCACAGGCAGGGATACCTTCCACTAGATTGGATTACTCATAGCCCCATTCAACCTGGTCTTGAACACTGCCAGGAATGGGGCATCCACCACTTCTTGGTTGAAACCCTGTTCCAGTGCCTCACCACTCTCATAGTGAAGAATTTCTTCCTTATGTCTAACCTAAACCTACTCTCTTTCAGTTTAAAGCCATTACCCCTTGTCCAGTCTCTGTGTGGCCCTAGTGGCTTTGTGGCCTCTCCAGCTTTCTTATAGGGCCCCTGTTAGGTACCAGAAGTCTTCCCAAAGCCTTCTCTTCTCCAGGCAGAACAATCCACAGCTCATCCTGTCAGTGACTTTTGATATCAGTTTGTTGAGTTGCTGAGTATAGGCTGTTAAATTTGAGTTTGTTTCCCAGAAAGTCAACAGAACACTGTTTCAATTGAAAGAAAAATCATGACTCAATGGGAGAAAACTTACTTAAGTAAGTTAGTAGTAAACCCAACATATTTCTATCTAACCTTGTGTCTGCCCTTTTATATATTTTATACATTTTTTTAATCATTCCAGAACATACTGTTATGTCAGACAGATTTTACAGCAGAGCTAATCACCATTTTAACTTTTCAGGAATTTCTAAGTGTCAGTAAAACAAAAGCACCAGCAGATCTTTGCACAAAAATATAGACAGAATTTCTGAAAGAAAGGTGACCCTTGATTTTTTTTTTTTTTCCTTTCAGTAAATCCTGGTAACACACTGAGTGAGAATGTGTGCTGTATGTGATGTGAGCACATAACAGAACTGGCAGCTGGAAGCAGGGCAGCTGTAAGTCTTTGACAGCACTGACTCTGGTCTGCTCTGGGACCCGCACTGACAAGCCTGGCATGATTTAGAAAGTCTTGAAAGCCAGATTCATTCTGCCCTAGAGTAGCCTGTCTCTGTCTCCTTATGGGCAGGATCATGACCCAGGGTATCTGTGGTGTGAGCAGATTGTCTTGATGTACATGGTGGTGGCCCAGCACTACCCTGCGTGATTCTTGGAAAAATAGTTTAGGAGTGCATTTGTATGCATCTGTCCCTGGGAGACTATTGCTGGTTTATGCTTTGTCTTATTTTATACTCGGGATGTAGAGTGGACAAGAATCTGATCCTTTTTTAGCATTTTGAATTTTATGTTTGCACATAGCAAAGTATATATGTGCTAAAGAGAAAAGCACAGAGTCATTCTGATGGGTTCTTAATATGGTGTTCATTTGGTATCCTTATATTGTTTTGACTTATCTGAATGAATGGAGTTAAGCTTTAATATCAAATTACACTAGAGATGCATTTGCAAGCTACTGTCTTATTATTTAATAATGGTTAACTGATTAAATTCTGTTCCCAATCCACTTTCTGTCATTCACTAAAATTGTGAGGGAGGAAAAAATAGAATTTTGAAAAACCGAGTAGATATAAAGTGGTATAGATGAGTTGTTTTTTTAATACTAATAGGGTAGTGCATCACACCAAAGCAAATCATGGAGATTTTAAAGTGCGTTGGAAAAGATGATTGAAAGACATTCACAGAAAACCACCAATTGCTGTGGGCAGCCAACTGTGCAAATCAATGAATTGCTGCATAAATTCTGACATTGTCAGTCCTCCTTGTTCAAAAGCATGACCACAAAAACTGAAGTAATGGAACAGCAAAGGCCTACTGAATTAATATTTGGGGGACCTGGGGTAAAGAAATGACTGGCCGATATTTGCTAACTTCATCTTTCCTTAGCAGAACCCCAAGCAGCCAGCCTGTGTCACTCACCACATGAGCTCCAGGGCAGATTGTCCATTTCCTCTTTATTCCATTATATTTTTGAAACATGAAAAAATTTACTTGAAGCAGATCCTAATCTCTTATCAATAGAAGAAATAATTGGCTTTGATTTCGGCTTCTAGAAATAAGTATAATGTTATGATTTTCCTGTCAGCAAACACATTTTTAAAGGGGGAAATACTCTAAAAGTAGGCGAGAGAGAAGATGAAATCAAGTGGAAATGCATTCCTCCCAGGAGATAGGCTAGTTTTTTCTTTTCTTTTTTTCCTAAGCAGTCATTAAAATCTGTTTCTGAAATCTTAACTTTATCAACTGCAGATAGGAGGGAAATGTGTGGAGAAATTCTTGTTTGAATTAGTTCCATTTTCCCATAACTCCAGTTGGGATGCATGATAAAATTATCAATGAAATGTCCTAATTTGATCCTTAACCAAAGGGATGTTGTCCTATGAATCATCTGTGTTTGTGGGAGGCAGCACTGCAGCTAACAGAGCAGGAATGGGACCCAGATGTTTTCTGAGAAGCTGGTTGCACTGCAGGCTGTGTGTATTACTTAACGTAGGCGACCATATGGAAGAAAAGGTTGGAAACATCCCATTACAAGTCATATATCATTGAGCTGACAGCAAGGATTTCAGCTTATTTTTATTTAAATCATGAAAGCAGCTGCTCAGCTGTCCAGCTGTATTAAATTTAACCCTTTTTCTGTCAAGTGAATTTTGCTTTATGAAATGGCAGCCAAACAGTTTGGTGCTATTGCAGAAACACCCAGGTTAGAGGGTGTTGTGATAACCTTTGTCCTCTCCAGCAGAACAGCACTAATGATGGCAGAGTCTGCCACTGGGTGACAGTGTTGCCACTACATACACCTGGACTTCATGAAATACCAGCAAGACTTTTTGCCTGCAAAGATTGCAGAGGAAAGGCATATGCACTATATAAAGGGAGTACCTGGAGCCTTTGTTTTTTTTTTCCCTTTTGTTGCACACCTTTAGAATGAGGAATTGCAATTTTTTTTCATACTTGTTCCCTTCCTTTTTTCATTTTTCTTTTCTATTATTATTGATTTTTTTCTTCCCTTAATTTTCCCTCCTTTTTTTCTTTTTGTTTGTATATGTTGTTCATCAAACTCTGTCTCCTGAAGCCTCTCTTCTTAAATCTCTGCTTTTCCTTTTCCTTGCTCTACTCTTTTTCTTTTCTGCTTACCCCATATTGTTTTCTTTTTGTCACTAGTGCATAAGTTGCTCTGAGGGATTGTCCCTTCACTACTTCTCTGCCCCATTATATACACTGCATATTCTTTACTGTGGGTTTTTTTTAAAGAATTTCCTTTTTCCAAATATTTGGCATTTATTTAAAAGAAACACTTAATTTACAGAAAGGCTGTTCCCATCAGTAGGAAACAATCTTTGGCTTCCAAATGAATCCTTCATGACATGTTTCAAGCAACTTACTGATTTGTTATTTTTTAGCACGCTTTTGCTAAAGAAAGAGACTTTAACTGAAGCCTAACAGTTAGAGTTAAGTAACAGCCATACAGTAAGTAAAGACTTTAATTTCCTGTGTAGAAATCTGTAGAAGAAATAAATAAAAGCAGTATCCAACATAATACTAAACCAGATTAGTAGTTTTGGCATGCTAAAGCATGCTAAAGTAAGCTCTTACTGTTTTGGAGACTATATGCTTTATTGTGTGCTGTGTCTACCCTGCCCACCTCCATGCCCTCTGTTTTTCTGTCAGAGCATGGAGGTTTTCTTATTTTTCATCCTTCATGTTTTAGATTCTAGTCATGGGACTTTAAATCTACAGAACATTTTATAAGGATTTCATTCACATCCGTCAATGTGAGGCTTTAGGATAATGAAATGGTATGATTACATTAGCATTTCTATTTGATACAAATATTTATGTCCAGATTAATTATCTCTTCCTTAAACACAGTAGAAACACAAGGAGCTTAGCAGCAATTGCTTCCAGCCAGTGCTTTCACTCAGTTACTGCAAGAGATCTCCAATCCAGGCACTAAGATGCAACTCAGTAATAGCATCCATCCCTAATTAGCTTTATAAAAGATCAGGAACTGAGGTCTTCCATTCTGAACAAGAGCAGCAGACGGTGTTGTGCCTGGCCACAGGAAGGTTCTCCATGCCCAGGTGTTGTGAAAGGCAGCCAAAACACTGCAGAAGTAACTTCTGTAATAACTCTCTGTCAGTAATTCCATGTGATTTCTCTAGTTCCTGAAAGTTTATTTTTATTAAAATGATCTTTTTCTCTCTCTCTCTTTTTCTGTTTCCACTCCATTTCTATCTTCTTAGGCTATTCTTGTGAAACACACAGCTGTACCTAGGGTAATATTTTCGTACCCATAACAGATGGTGTTTTCTGCCAAAACCTACTGTTCTGATTTTTAAGATTTTTCTCCTTGTTTATCTAATTCACACTCACCCATTATGTATAGGGTAAGGTTTGAATCTCTCTATTTCATTACAGTTCCTTGCATTGGAAGTAATAATCCAACCACTAGCTGTAGTTATCTTCTGGACTTATGCTGATCCCACTTCTGCAGAAGCAGCCTTTCTTTCATGGTGCAGTGGTGTCATCTCTGTGTGTCAGGTAGCATTGATGCTGTGATCTAGGCTGACCTAGAACAGAGACTAGACAGAGCTAAAGAATAGAGTAGGTATTTATTGGGAGACCTCAATAGATCCACCTTTTGCAGCACAAGAGCCCAGCCAGGGTTGCACTCAAGATGAACCTAAAATGGTCAAAAAATGGACAACTGGTCACGGAGTCTCACACTTTTCTAAGTTTTGGTCCATTTGCATATTGGAGCTAATTGTCCAGCTACTGCTTTAGCCCATGAAATCACATCCTTCTTGTTTTTCTCTCTTCTGTCCACCGTTGTTTGTGCTGTTGAGTCTGAGATCTGGATCGGTTGTCCTTGGGTCCCCAGCTATAGAAGAAACTGTTTTGTCTAGCTACTCTGTGAAGAGAGCTTACTGTCCCCTAATATGAAGCCCAAACCTACACTAAAGTAGTACAGAATCTGAAAAATAAAAAGGCTAAAACCTGAGGCATCAGCATCTGCTCCTTTCATGAACACACGACAACTTGGATCTGTGGGAACATCCAATCTGCTCTGACTAGCATGTATCTGCTTGACTTGCAACCAAAATTAGCCTGGAATGTTACGTTTCTTCAGGGGACATATGGAAAAGGTTTAAATTTTTTTTCTGAAAAGTTTTGTTTCTTGCAAATATGTCATTTTGGAGAAAACAGGGTTTTTTTCTTGCTATCACATATTATTCTCATTTTCTACAAAGTTACTGTGTTTGCATTATTTTAAAACCAATTTTCTATCTCTGGTTGTTATAAAGGACTTGTCTTTACAGTCATTTAAAATAGCATAGTCTTATTTTCCTTCACAAATATGATGTCTTCTGGGTACCATTTGCTCTATATTTAATCAGTAGGGGTTTTTTTGGTTTGTCTTTCTTTTAAATGGTGCAAGTTCTTGACTGACTTTTTTTCTAATTATTTGCCACAATTTTAGGTAGTGCAACTGAATTGGAGAATTTATATTCTTCATTTTGCTTTTGGCTTTCAGGGAGCTGTAGTCTCATTTCCTCAGCTTCTCATATGTGGTTTCTAACTGAGCCAGTGTCAGACCTTCACAATTAAGACAAGTAATTTAATCATTAGTATGTACGCTAACGTGCAAGGCAGTGTGGAGGGAAGGGGAAGTTAGGGAAGTCCATCTCCTATTTGCATGAATTACTAAACACCTGATTAGGCTTCTAGACATTTTCCAGGCTGTCTCGGCACTTTCCAGGGCTTGTGGGGGGCAGTGGGAAGCCACGGTGGGGTCTCCTCCTGCAGCACGAGTGGCTGCTTTAAGTCCTGAAGTCTTAACACTGAATCTCACCCGAGGAATTCAACCTGACTTTGCTGAGAGGCCCTCCAGGTGGCAATGCAGACAAGCTAACAGGTCAGAGGGACAGCTTGGAAATACTGAACTGAGAAGATCTAAAGTTTAGATTACCAAAGCGGTCATTTAATTTGTGTTTAACGTAAATTATTCATCATTTGGACAGGACTGATAAGTTCACTTAAATAACAACTGGGCACAAAACAAAAGGGATACATTTGGTCTATGTAATTCCATTAACATTGTTAGTTACCAAGATTAGAAGATTCAGGTATAAATGTTAAAAAAAATTAACACATAACATTTTAAAGACACTAAAATTAGTCGCTTTGATTTTTTACTATTGGTGCTTCATTCTCTGGAGTCATGCATATTGGTAGCGGCTTATTCCTTGAGGAATTAATACAAAATATTACTTTTTATGATTTCATGTTATTCATACCAATTTTACAAAGTTAGAAATATGTTTATAGTTAAATGGAGATAGAACTTCTAGATGATTTAAAAATATTAACCGTCAGGAAATAAAAGACAGCTGATATGTTTAAAACTTGAGATTTTCAGCCAATGAATTTCAGTGTATATATATTGTGCAAATTATTTATTTATCAAAAAGGTCTAACAGGTGATGTTTCATCTCCAAATTCATAATCTTTAACTTGCAAGAAAGCCAAAACCAAAGTCTTAGTAAGAAAACGAAAACTCAACCCTAAGTTACATGAAAGCTTTGAATAAGATTTGTCTCTCTACTTGTTACAGAGATGTTGCAACAGCAAACAAAAATGAAAACAAGCTCCTGGTGCCAACCTACATGAATGGATTACTTAAATTACTGTTATTTTTGTGATTATGTGCAAAAGTGATTAACTTTTGCAAAATGTCTCTATATCCATTTCTTAGCATACCAACCTGGTAAGATCGCTTTGTCAGGGAAAAGAACTTTAAAGGAGCTTAATCGTCTCAATGAGGTTTATTTGCCAGGTGCATTGATTTGAAGCTGCTTGTAAACTTTTTACAGAAAGAAAGCATCTTCAGGAGTTTTATGAATGTATATCTGATTTCTTAAAGAATATTTTTTCAATCTGATCTGCTATCTGTTTGAACTGCACTACTGAGTTACTGCATGAAAGGAACAAATACCTAAGTAGCCAGTTTGAACTGGCCACTACGATGGTTAATATTGATAAACCTCCACACCACTTTTCTGATTTGGAGATTCATTGGGTTTTCTTTTTTTCCTGCTAAGTTACAGAATTTGGGATTTATAGCTGAAGTTTATTACACGCATTTCATTTTTCTTGATATATTGTACTTGTTTATGTCAATTCCTTTGTTTGTATTTCACTTCTAATTGTAGTTGCATGCCACATGGTTATTCTATCTATGCAGAAAACCTTTAAAGGAAATGTTATTGACATATATGTTTTGTTTTCTTTTTTTTTCTGTATTCATTAATATGAATGCTGCTTCAGCTAAACATTCCATAAACAAATATTCACAATCTTTTGAGACAGATTACCAGGCCACACAATTATTTACAGACACCACACAAATGCTCCAAGGGGTAATTAATTTATGCAAATAAAAAAAGACAAAAGTCAACTATAATGCTGTGTAATTTGTAATATATTCCTTCTAGAAAATTCCAAGGCACACTCTAGGCTACATTAGTCACCTCAGAAACTCTGATATGAAAAATATAGTTCTATTTAGCAGTATGTTACTAGATTATAGCAAGAATATAAAGAGAAAAGCTGGTTTATACACCCATGAATTTTAGGAACAAATTCAATGTACTCCCATTGTATGTGTACTTCTTTGAGTGTCACCATGGCTTCCCTGATCTTTCTGTTGTATATAAGTGTTGTAGATTTTGTGATTTTATTACAGACTAAAGCTTAGCACAGCATTTGAGGAAATACCTTAGCTTCTGTTGTGTTCTGTAGACTTTTCTGGACAAAATATTTGTCTGTTTTCTTTTTACCGCAGGAACCCTACTTGTTTCAAAAAGTTCTTCCTGTCATGTTTCTAATACCCTTATCTCATGAAACTCCTGTACATTTGTGTTTCTTATTGTGGAATTGGTATAGGTAATGAATTTCTAGAGTATGTGCGTATATAATGTTCTCATCACTACAATAACTGAGAAGGATAACAATCCAAGTTCCAAACTGATCCATCATGTTCCCTTTGCATACAGGGGACTTGTAATACTCGTATTTGTCCTTTAATGTCATAGTTAAAGAAAATTACACCCTACCTGTAAGCTCCTCATTTGCAATTAATTCTCTGTCTGTCCAGGATTTTATTTTGGTTTGGTTTTTGATCTTTTAACACAACCTGAATTTTTAGTCACAGTTTTCTGCTAGACTTTCAATGGCACACCAATAAAAGTAAAGGTATAATTTTTTCCCTATTTAAAGACAACATATCCCTTATAAAGCAGTTTAATGATGTGAGTATATAAATCCTTAATACTGTTTTCATTGGCTAAAATTCTTTCTGACCTTTTTGTCCCATAATTATGGAATAACACATCGGGGTGTGTTATCACTATCTACATATTCATGGATTTGGTCCAATGTGAGCTGTCCAAGACAGGAACTGGGTATTTGAGAGGTAAGAGTCTCATGCAGGATACATACATGCATGTAGTTCCTACAACAGGTGGAATGCCAGGCCAGGCTGAGTGACAAGATAAAGTGATTGAAGAGGGAAGAACTAAAACCAGCAGGGGGTTATTGTTATTTTAAGGCTGTTGCTGGTGCAATTCTTGGTGCAAAAGTAAGATGTCAAGTGTAACAATGAAAAGAGAAAAATAAAAAGAGAGAACTATGAAATGAGTCATAACCATCAGTGTTTGAGGAACATTTTTCCTTAGGAGAGCAGCAAAAATGAAGTTATGAGGGTTCTACTGCTGTTCTGGGGACAAGGCAAGTGGGCTTTATATGTTTATTTGTCATGTGTCCCAAGAGCCTATCTTTTTAACTTCTATTAACGGGGTTTTTATACCAGCATGCAGATGTTGCTGACCTGTTAGCTTTTTGTTACCTCTTTCACATTAAAAAGTTATTACTGACTCAATATGAGTGAATAAGCTTCCTTGTGCTGCTCTTCATCTATGAGACAAGAGTTGATTCTTTCTGAATGGTGCCTCTTCCACCATATGTTGGCCCTGGCGAGGGCAGATTGCAGGTCTTCTCTTTTCTCTGTATGGCAACCTAACATTCTTTGAATTCAGAGCTATATTTGACTGAACACTGGTAGAGTGGTTTGCCTGCTTGCTATTAATTGAGAAATAGGAATTTAGTCTTAGTCCATAAAATCATAGAATCAGATTGGAAAAAATGTCCAGGGTCATGGAGGCCAACTGTTAATGCAGCGCTGCTAAGTCCAACACTAAACCCCATCTGTAAGCATCACGTCCACATATCTTTTAAATACCACCATGGATGGTGACTCCACCACTTTCCTGGGCAGGGTGTTCCAGTGCTTGACAACCCTTTTGGTGAAGATGTTTTTCCTAATATCCAATCTAAACCTCCTCTGGCACATTTCCTCTTGTCTTACTGCTTGTTTCTTGGGAGAAGAGACTGATCACATGCCTTACTACATCCTCCTTTCAGCTGTAGAAAGCGATACGGTTTCCCCTGAGCCTCTTCTTCCTCCAGACCAAAACAAGACCAACTCCCTCATCTGCTTCTCTTAGGACTTGGGCTCCAGACCCTTCACCAGCTCTCTTGCCCTTCTCTGGACTCACTCCAGCACCTCAATGTCTTTCATGTAGAGCGGAGTCCAAAACTGGATGCAGGATTCAAGGTGTGGCCTCACCAGTGCTGTGTACAGAGGGACAATCACTGCCCTGGTCCTGCTGGCCACATTGTTGCTGACACATACCAGGATGCCATTGGCTTTCTTGGCTACCCGGACACACTGACAGTTCATATTCAGCCAGCTGTTGAACAACACTCCAGGTCCTTTTCCACTGGGCTGCTTTCCAGGCACTCTGCCCTCAGCCTGTAGCGCTTCCTGGAGTTGTTGTGACTCAGGTGCAGGCTCTGGAACTTTGCTTTCTCAAAGATTCACCTCATACAGTTGGTCTCATCCTATCAATCATGTCCAGATCCTTCTGCAGAGCCTTCCCGCCTTCAAACAGATCAAACACTGCATTTGATCTTGGTGTCATCTGCAAAGTGACAGAGGGTACGCTTAGTCCCTCACCCAGATAAAGATGTGGAACGAAATTGACCCTAAGACTGAGACCTGAGGAACACCACTTGTGACTGTCTTCCAGCTGGATATAACTCCACCATTTCTTTTTGTGACCAGTCATTCAGACAGGTGTTTTTACCAAGAAAAGAGTGTGTCTATCTAAGCCATGAGCAGCCAGGCTTTCCAAGAGAATTCAATATTTATGCCAAAGAACGTTCCCACTCAACAAAGCTGTCAATTTCCATTTGATTGTATCAGCTGGAGAATCGGCATGGTTGGGTACTGTTAAACATGTGCATTGTTTTGCCTAGTTGCCAGTATATAAAAAGTATTGTATTAGACTTGATGGACCAGAGGATCTCAACTGAACTCAAGAGAGGAGAGGCTGTTTTTGGAGGTTTCTCAGGTACTGCCTGAGAAAAGTTGTCAGGTTGTCAGGTTTTTAGAGGGTAGATGTCTGCAATACAGTAGGATGTCTTCATGCAAGGTTAGATGTGTGTTTAACAAAGGTAAAATGGAGTTGATAGTGTGATGCAGGCACATCAAGGATTTGTAATAAGATGTGATCTGCAGGAAAAGCAGAATCGATACAGAAATAGCCAATTAATTTTCATTAATAAATCTATTTTGTAAGATTTTTGTATAGCAGAAGGGATGAAATGTATTGAATGGAATTATTTTTGTAAATCTAAACATACCTTACATAAATATAGCAAAGATTTTTATGGATATCAATAATTTTCAACTGCTTTTTTTTTTTTAGTGCTAGAACACCCAAGAAAGCATACTCAAATCCAGAGTTAGATCTTTTAGGTTGCTAAATTCTTCCTCTCCTCATCTCAGTAATAGGCTTCAGTTGTATCAATCCCACATGAGTCTCAGTACATTTTGACAGAATAATGATAGATATATGTCTTTACCATTATTTCCTAATTCAGATATATGTGTCATACTACAAATTTTATGTCATTTTTAATGAACCACACGTTCTGCACAATTCCCTGGTTAAAGTTTTACACCATCAGAATGGAACTCTTATTTGATTTGGTTTTTAAATTATGTTCCAGTACAGTACTTCATGAAGCGAATATGGGTTATGGAGATAAAATCTTTAATATGGGTCTAATTGGTTTTGCATATGTCTTTTTACTCTAAAATTGGTCAGCTATATTTAAGATGTATAAATAAATGCTACTTCTTTCTATCTCACATTTTCCAGACAATTATATTTCAGTACTGAATATAAATTCACATAGGAATCAACAGACTTGGAATTCATAAAACTGACAAACCACTGGGCAAAATTACAAAAACTATGAAGAATAAATTTTTCACTTTTCAATTATTACATGTTCTTCTTATGAATGTGTGTGGGAGAACAACTTAACAAGAAGCCCATTCAAGGCCTGTATTGGAAACCAAATACCACCAGAAAGTGGCCTCTACCATTGTTGCAGCCTTTTGGAAGATACTAGCTCCAGCTCACCCTGTGTGGATGACGAGAATGCCTTGGAGCCACTCCTCATGCTCCAGTTGCTCAGTATTTTAGCATGGGTCATAGCCCAATGAGCACAGTAAAGCAAATGGTTCCAGTTCCTCATCTGTGGATTAGAATCAGCTCAGTGAGACAGTCCCACGGAAAGCTGCTAGTTACAGATAGAACAAACCTATGCATCTAAATTAGACAGTTGTGTGGGTTTATTAATGAAAAACTCGTGGTTGTCTATTCAAAAACACAGTATCTGTGTTCAGACTTGTTTGGTTCTTCTTCACTTTTGTCTCTATTCCTAAATGCATTTACGTAAAAATGTAGACTGCAATAAGCTTTTTTGAATCTATAGGTACCCCGTTCATTTCTTTTTCTCTGGTTAGCAGCAGGTGGAGGTGCTTTTAAGTAACTTTTTTAACCAATTAGCTTCTTCATTATTCAAAAATAAAGGAGCTGTTCTCTGATGGTGTCATTATGATATCAGTAGTAAATTCCTTAAATAGACTAGTCTTGTGGTATGACAGTATTTTCTTTAACAATTATAAGACTCAATGCCATATTCCAAGTTGTCTGTAATAGCCTCTCCTCAGATTCTGTTATCTGTCATCACTACAGATGTACCTATGATTATTCAATAAGATTATTTCGTTGCTGAGCTATTTTACTCATTTGGACATAATTTTTTTACGATGTAATATTTGTTCTCATTGCTAAAAAAAACTGCATTTCTTTCAGATTTTCAGGCTTAATGCTGTATTTTTAATTTGTGTCCTCCTATAGACTTCTGTAAGATTATTTTGTGAGTAAGGGTTGTAAGATTAGTTCTTATATATATGTATGAATTTGTCAGAACTGTGTCTACTCTTCTGTTAACCTGTTTCCTTTCATTCTTTTGCTCTAATGATTATAATGATACACTTGTTTTCCATATTTCTGTATGATTCAGGATTTAAGTATGCAGGCTTACACAAAATAGAAAAAAGCAGTGTGTTTTTATAGTACTGAAAAAATGACATGGCTGATATGTAACTGCAAAAAGCTTCTATTTTGAGAGAGCTTGAAGGATGTGAAAGAAGGGGATAATTTCAGTAAATGTGAAAGGATTCATTATGAATGAGTTTAGGAGTAGAAAAAAATTAAAAGAGCTATTACAGCAAAAAATTTCAAATAATTAAACTAAAACTAGAGATAAACATATTACCTAGATTATAAGTCCTCAGAAAATCCTCTTTGATTCTTAATGAACAATTGAAAATGGTTTCATTCTTACATTTAAATAGGTAGTTAAGGATTGATTTTTATTGTTGCAAAGGGATGCTTCACCTTGGGCAGACACCTGACTTTTTAAAGACCTCTGTCAATTAGTTTGGAGGAAAAAATAGAGGATTGCTCACTTTTTAGCTGCTAGAGTATTAGTTTCTATTTTAAAAACAATGGGACAAGAAAGCAGAAAGGTCAGGCACTGATGCTTTTGGAAGTGCAATACATGAGTTGCAAAGGAGTGAGACATGGTAGAACCAAACTCTACAGGCAGCGAAATTCCCATAACACCTTTCCCTGTTTCAAGAATTTTAGGCCATGTGTGGCTTAGATACAGTGGTTCTTTTTCTGAATTCATGGCTTTCTTAAAAGCTCAGACTTGCTGACTTCTCATGGCTTGGTCAAGTGAAACCACTTCCTCTTGTTCTCTTCTAGAAGGATTCATACATGGTCCATCTTACTGGTGTTTTCTATCTCTAAGAGGGGAGCAGAAGCCTACATGGCTAAGCTATGAGATCACCACCTAGAGAAGATCTAACTTCTTATCCTTATGCTTTAGAAATATTTTATCTTCCATGTTGGACTTGGCTTCAGCAGTTTTAAAGCGTCTCTGGTTTGAAGGAGCACTCAGACACTCAACAACAATACCTTTGTGGAAACTGTCAAGCCAAAGCTATTGCTCTGTACTGGCTAGGAGAGCAGCTTGTCTTTTAGAGCAAGAACATTGCAATGTATCCTGAGCTGATTACATTACATTGTAATCCCTGAGCTGATGTAGAAAAAGGTGTCTGGTGTCTAGGTAGCGTTCAAGACATAAAACCAAAAAAATTTGAGGGATTGAATGTAAATGAAAAGTCTTGAAGGTATTGATGAGCAATTGGGTGGAGAGGGATTGCTCTGAGGAAGAGTGGTCAGTGGCTGTTCAAGCAGTCTGATGTGTCTTGAAGTGAACATCATTCAGATGTCTTGTGGAGAGAATGCCCTTTTGATTGTCTGTTTGGAAAATTAGCACTTCTATAGAGCTACTCTTTCCCAAAGCACTTTCCCAAAGATTTTGCAGACATCAGTGTTCATCTGCTTACTTCCTTGTTGATAGACAGATGTTTTTCCACTTCATAGGAAAAAAGGCTATAACAGGAGGGGCAGGCACTGACTGCAAGTAGCAAACAGGTGAACAACTATGAACAAGATGGATAGAGCTGTCCTTAAAATAAGCAAATAAACTGGTAAGCTGTAAACTTAACTCAGAGTGCTTCTGCTGATAAATTAAGTAATGAATTACCATTAAATCCAGAGGGTTTGCAGTCTTATATATGTGCTGTTCTGCTTTTTACTTATCAGCTATCACTGTCTGCTGTTTCCAGTTACATTCATTTACTGTGTTTTAACTGGACTAATTAATCCCATTTAAGAAATACTTACGTAATACTTCAAAAGGTAAGACTAGAGAAAAGTGTTGAACAGTGGCAGTATAAAGGTTTCAAACCAGCTATGTAACCTGTCCAGAACAGAAACATAGACTTTTGATCAAGGATCCTTATCTGTGAAAGAATCTTGGGACATAAATATATGTAGGCAAAAAAATGGCAGGTGTGAATAATTACTAAGCAGTTACTAAACAGTATCATAAGCCTCATCCTCATGTAATTTAACTTCAATGAAATTTGTGAGGTAGCTGATGTAAATACAATTTTGGGCCAAATCAATTTAAAATATAATTTTGCATAAGTATTTTTATTGACTTCAGAGTTACACTGGGGATAACTATGGCCCCACAATGCAAAATCAAATCCATATTGTGACAATCAGCCTACTGTCTGATGGAAGAAACAAATCTTTCTAGAAAAATGCATAGGATATGTATATTTTATATATCCTCTTGAATGTCTGTGTATGTATATATTTATATTCATACAGATGTCCACTTCTGTGAGTGATATCTTTTCAACAGTTAAAAATTCTCTGCTTTCATATCTAGGGTAATTATCCTGATCACTAAATTTCTGCTCAAAATGGGAAGATGAGGAGCACTAGTACATGCTTTGATCTTTTCATAGTTTGAAATTTAGAAAAAAAAAATTGGTTTTGAACACTTGTAGTGTTTAGGCATTCACTACCTGTGCTGCCAAGGCTTATTGAAAGCAGCTGGATGCCTGCCTCTGTCTTCCCCCTTTCTTGGAACTGCTGCCAGAACAGGTAGTCAGAAATGGAAAGCAGAGAAATATTTGAGCATCTGTGCTCTCTCTCTCTCTCAGGAAAACATCTGTGGCTTCCATAGGAAGCACTCATTTTTTCCCATCACCAAAGACTCTGGATACCCTTGGGTCCAGTTTTGGCTTAGCAAGCCAAGTAGGATGCAGTTTATGGCTTAAAACTTACAAGAGAAATCACTCAGGCAGTCCCATCCTTGGCAGAACACTGAGAGAAATTCCCCAGGCTGCAAGCCACATGTGGGTCTCTGACCTTTTATTAGCTCACCATGGGAGAGGTTAACAATTGTTGAGACTTCAGTCCTCCCTTTGACATACAAATACAACAATACCAAACAGCCTTTCCAAGACAAGCATATTCAGGGCAAAACATGCTTTTTAATGAAGGGTTCAATGTAGGGGGGGAGAAACCCCAAAACAAAAACCCAACCCAAAAACTTAGAATTAGAAAAGGATATGTTGCTATAAAACTGAAGCCTAGATTGGTATTTTTTCCAGCATTTTGCCATTGTTTGTATTACTGTGATTTGTGACTTTTTAAAACCAATGTAATCATGAGACGGAAACAAATTCTCACACCATTTTTAGCTCTTCATGTGGTCAGTGCCATGATTTATGCAACTAAGATTGCTCCATAGCTGGAGCAACATAAGAAATGCATGTAATTATCTGATTTTTAAGGATGTCTCTTACATTTATCCAAGTACACTGCTGTTGAGATTAAAAAACCAAAATAGTATTTATAATTATTGATATGAGGGTTGTCAGGAAAAAAACACAGAAGGCCAAATTCACGTCTTTTTGAAATGTCTTTGTCTTCTCAGAAATTACTGTAGTAGATGAAACTATCTTGGATTTTGGTAAAACAGAGATTGGAAAGTAACTCTTTTTTAGGGAAAACAGAGTCACTGTTTTTTTTGCAGCTAAGAAACTACAAAGACTAAATGCCTTGCTCTATGCTGCGTAATCTATGGCAAAGTATGCAGATTGAATAGTCCAGCATTCCAGGCTTTTACCGTAACTACTTGATCACTCATTCAGTCTTAAAGGCAAATGATTTTTACTTAAAGGCAAATGATTTTTACTGCAGTCCTGTGGCTTTAGTGTAGAGTATGCTGAGTGTAAAATAGGAGCGAATTATCTCATGCTTCTGCCATCAGCCTTTGCAGCTATTGTCTGAAGAGGCAATGCAAACTGATCTCTGAATGTAGTAGTCCTATTACTTCTCTGATGGGAAGCAGGTTCAGCCACATTCAATGCCAGAAACTGGGGGGAGGGGGGGGTTTGGGGAAAGAAGCATCAGATTCTGCTTTTTGTTCTTTTACTAAGGTGACAACCACATCTGAGACTGAAATTGGTGAAGTCTTGCAGAAGGCTGGTTATTGCAAAAAAATAGTTGCTAAGTCATGGTTGCTCCCTGTGCTAAGCAAACATGTCTTTATTAACCACTGCTGGCAAAGTAGATCTGAGAAAACATTTTTTAGAGGTGGAGAGTGCTTTTATATTCATCGTGAATAAACAGAAATACCAGACTGGCAGAGATCCTGCACTGGAAAATAATCAAGTACAGTTACACACTAGACACATGCCTGTCTAACCATTTACAGAGCAACTTCCATGCATAGCTGATTCCAATGCTATACCATCCTTAAACCATCTATTATCTAATGAAAAATTTAGTTAGGAAAGATTGGGGTTTTGTTTCCATTACCTTAAGCACTAGCTTGTCTTCTTTTTGTACTAGTCTTTTACATGTCAAAAGATTCATCTTGATCTCCTGAGTATATTTGTTTATTTGTTTGTTTCCTCAAGAATACACAGCAGAATTGTTTCAAGCTTTCCTACAAGTCTATTTTTCTAAACCTTCCTGTAATTCTTGTAGTCTATTTCATGACTATATCCACTTGTCTATGTTTTCCTTAAAGACTTCACCACCTTTCAGTAGGCTGAATCAATACATTAAATGCTTATTTTTATATAATTCATATATAAAACATAACATAGTAACATATATAATGTAATATATAATAGTTATATATAAATGCTTCTGTTAATACCTTTCACATTGATACATCTTTTTTGTATCAGCACTGTTAGTTTGAGACATGTTTTATTTGTGAGCTATTCTAACTCCAATTTTTTTCTGATGTACTCCTCCTTAATGTTTATTCTTCACAGGATATTTGTGTATGTGGTTTCTCTCTAGTAGCTCCCATCTCTACTTAGTTACATGTTTTCTTCAGCATCTCCAGACTTTTAAAAAAATATTATGAATCTCAAATTTTCCAGGAAAAGAGAGATATTTAAATTTTTGTTTTGTTTTTATATTTTAGAAATGTTATAATGTAAGTGCCTGCTTTTTCATCAAAATTCTGGTTTCTCTTTCATTTTGTGATATAATCTTTGATTCCTCCTTTCTGGGCGTTTCTTCTCCAACTCAGTTCTGCACCTTCCCTACAGAAGTTTCATTTGGACAATAGTCCCCTAGTTTTTCTAGTAAAAACTTACATAGGTTACTTCCATTAAATTGTTTTTCTCTAACCTAATTAAACAATACAGCTATATTGGCTTGACATAATAAGTGGGAATGTGAATGATTTAACTCATTTGAATATATCTGTGGTTAATGTCAGTAACAACTTCTTTTATATAATTGAAAGATGATGAGTTTTTGGAATAAATGGGATTTTCCCCAGGCAAGAATAGAAACAACAAACCACACCACAGGAAGAGCCTTGAGAGCAGGAAAGAGAGACAGCAACAGCCAGGACATCTACTTTTCCATGTAAAGGAATGGACAGAGGGCTGGATCAACCTCAGCATATTTTTCTTCTCTGTGAACTTAAAAACTTAAAAGCAGTCACAGTTTACTGCCTTTGGCCTCAAAAGAAGGCTGGCCAGTAGGATGGCTGTGTTCCATCTTTAGCATGTACATGCATCTTCCATGGCAAGCTTTTTCCTTTATGGTATCAATGAACATTGACCCATTTCCTTCATTCACAAATTGGTAGATTTGGTTTGATTTTTTTAATGCTGAGAACAGCATTCTGTGTTCTCCATTTTTCAATTAAAAGATTAATTTCTCCTTATGACATGTTGGCTTTAAGAGCAATCTTCATCTGGAGTGACTTTTAGCCTTGATCTTCTCCTGTCTGTCTTGAATACTTTTCTGGTGTTTGTTCACTGTACTGGAAATCCCTTTTGCTTGTCACTCAATTGTTTTATCCCTCTCTGCACATTCTTAATCCTTTCTTTCACGTTTGCCATTAGTCACAGTAGCCAGCTTTTCCCCGTCACGTCTTTTCAACATCTGCAGCAAAGTTTTTCCCATCAGTGATCTAATGTCTGTGGGTTATACTTAAAGGCTGGGATTACTTTTTTAATATTTTTCCCCACATGCAATGGAAAAATTTCCATTTTGGAGCTCATAGCTAGTCAGCCTTATCCCAAGTATCCTCCCAAGAGGATATTTAGTATACCAGTGAGTGGAGATCACTTTGCAGCACCTTTGTCAGAGCTCTTCAAGCTGACAGAGAGTTCTTGGTTCTCTTCACCACCTGCCAGGGTGGTTATGCACTACAGCTACACTCTGAAATGAAGACATCCATATAGAAACAAAGAATATTTTATGCCTGCAAATGATGGAGAGATTGGACACTGAATTGCTTCAGTATAATATTGTATTAAACTGAAATAAAAATGAAAGGGTTGAAGAGATTGAAATATGTCTGTAGATGCCTCTTTGGAAAATATTACACAGCCAGGTACTATCTTGTCCAGATTCTGAAATGTTATGTTTAGCACCTTTTCTTCCATTTTCCAGCTACCTTTTTTTTTTTCTCTCTAGCTGTAATTTTCCTGTATTTTCAAGCTAGGATGAAGGCATACAGGAGAGCTTCCTTCTGCATTGCTCCTTTAAATGAATTTGTCCCATCTTTTCAGTAAAACTTCCTTGAAAGCAGGATTAAGCAGTATGGTAGCTAAACATTTCTTACAGCCATGACCGTAGAAAAAACGTACCCTTACTCTTATATATGTATATGTATATGTATACTCTTTTATATATATATATATATAGCCTTTCTCACTTAGAATACTGAATTTAAAAGCATTCAATTATTTAAGCGTAAGGGAACAATATAAATTTGATAAAATATAAGATCTGTGCCGCAATCTATCAGTTAAAGTAAAGCAAGCTTCATTTTTTTAATGAGGAAAATTAAACTGTTCTTTATATACAAATTAAATAATATCTTGTGAAGTGAAATGCTTCTTTGCAGATGCCTGTTTAACCCTCCAAGCTGTGTTTGAGTTAGAAGTGATGCCATGGGGTGTATGCAATTATGCTACAGCTGCTGACAGGTGTAAAAGTAAATGAGATGTTTCATCTCAATGGATGCAACTCCTGTTTAAATGTTTAAGATAATAAATTCAACAACTTTAGCCAAACTGAGGCACAACCATCTCAAATATTTCATTTCTGCAATGAACAACTCAATAACTCTCTCAATCTCATTTGGCCTGTTAGCCTGCAACAGATTAAACTGGTATGTTTACTGGTAGACTAAGTTTTTCATTTTGTTTTACCATCAGTTTTGTTAGATTCTCTGAAAGCCTTATTTTTAATTGTTGATTTAATGTTAATTTAATTGTTGATCTCATAAAATAATTGAGAAAATTTCCATGACTCTTGTTTCTCAAATTTGGGGCTAAATTGGGGCTGAAAAAATTCATAACATTTAAAAAACAAAAGGTGACATTCAGAATTAAGGTCTTCTGAAACTGTTGATCTTTGAACTTGTTTTTCAGAACTGTTTTGTCAGAAATAAAACTAAAGCAATATGAAAGAAACTCTTGAATATTGTTGTGCTCTAGAATTGCAAATTGTAAACTGTAAATTTTGTTCACATGTTTTATGAAATGTTTAAGCTCAGATGATGATAGATATATTCTAAACATTAAATTTCTTTTCTTGGAAATTAATTGCAAAACTACGAAACAGGTTTGGTTCAGAAGTTATTTTTAAATGTTTTTAAATTTAAAAAGAATTTTTCTCTTTAATATTGTTTTACTTTGAGGTCAGCTTGAAATAGATAAACATTTTAGGATGATGGAGAAATTTATAGATAGAATTAGGTAACACTGTGGAAAGTATTCTCAGATGTTTCAATAAAATACTATAAGACAAATTTTATACTGAAGAGATACAGAGTTTATATGCATGTTAATTAGGTATGTATGATGTTGATAATGTCTCCAGCTTGCATTAGCTCGTCACAAGATGAAGATTTAATAATTATTAACATGTTTTGGAATTCCTATTCATATGACTGACAGGAAAGCTTCCCACTTCTGTAACTATTTTTGTCTTTTGGGGAATGATGTAAAATCTTCCTAATCCTGGTGCTTAGGTTGTGAATTATTCTGTGACTCAAGAGAGAAGGTAAATGGTAGGTAAAGAGTTCAATAGGATACGTTTATCTACACAAGTGATTTGAGAGGCAGTGGACTGGCTTCTCCTGAGTGAAGGACATGATGCCAGATAACATGCTGCTTGCACATAAGCCATTTTAGGTCTAAATATAACTGCAATAGCACTGCCTGTGTAAAAATCCCCACATATTTAACTGAGGAATGTGACTTACTAGCTTGTGTGCAATGCCAGGAAAGACAGAGTCAAGCTGGTGCTGTGCTGAGATTTAGCAGCTTATGTGCTTGCTACCTCAGGCATCTCTGCAGTGCACTTGGTTTCATATTGGGGATGTGTCCAGCTGTGAAAGCAACTGAGAAATAGATATTCTTTCTCAAGATCTTTCTTTGTCTTTCCTGGGTAGGTAATATAAGACTTTTAAGGTATTTGGGCTTTTGCAGCCTATGTTTTCATGCATTATCTAGCTTTAGAGTCTCAGACCATATTTTAATAAAAGAAGGAATGTTTAAAACATTTAACAGAATAAAATGGAGGTGTAGATAGTTCTTCCTTATTTTTTTCTCACTATTTGTTAATAGTGAAGTATAAAACCAATGAGATATGTCATAAAAGAAGAAACCATAGTGAAACTCTGAGTGAACTATCAATATGTTTTGAGGGTGTAGAAGATACTTGGCTAAATCCTGTGTGAGCCAACAGAATTTGAATCATAGAGTTATAGAATAGTTAGGTGTGGAAGGGACCTCTAGAGATAATCTGGTTCCACCTTCCCTGCAGTGAGCAGGGACATCAGATACACCTTGTTCTAGGTCAGGGGCAAGCTGGATGTGTGAGACCTGCTGTACCAGTGGTCTGAAGGTGTGTCATGAACCCTTATGGAGAATTTCCAAACATCATCTACTTTTATAGAAATCTTGAAAAAAAGCTGTGAAGCCACTATTATTGTAGCTGTCCCTGTTCTCTTGTAACCACAGTTCCTCCACCAAAAAAAAAAAAAAAGAAAAATCGGCTTCCCACTTTCTTCTGCATATATTTCAAAGTATGAGGGAGTCATCATACAGAGGAGGAACCTTCTTGTTTCCTAGCTTCTCTTTCCATCTATTATTACTGCAACATTTTTTAAAGTGCAATCTTCTTGGTCTGTGCACTGTACAAGATCAGTGATTTCTGGATTTGCTTAACACATTAGTGTTATGACATTTCTCTACTAGCCTCAGATTTCTCATCTCCAAACATTGTGCTGAGAATGATGATACATGCATTTGTTATCCAAATCCTGACTTCCAGAAATAGTAAACCTCTCATCCAACTTATGAGACATAAATTTTCTATCTTCTCTGTGTATTTCAGGACTTGCAACAGTCCTCTGTTGAGAAATGGGAAAAACAATGGTATTGGTGAAAAATGCATTATTTGGGTACTTGTGAAATATAGAGTAGTTTGTTCAATCATTTTGTTATTAATATTAGCAATTTTTCATTTGTATCAGTTTATGATCTCCATTTTTAGTTCAAAAGGACAGTGACATTACCCAGACACAGCCTTGTCAAAGTCTAAAAATTACACTCTCATTACTGTTGATGGTATGAAGTTATACCTCGTACCTGTGATGAAGTCATGTCCAAATTTGTATATAAAGAACATAAAAAGAGCCTTAATCATGTTTGTTTTGTAGTATCACTGCAAAACTACTGTAGTCATGTAGTAAAGTACTCTAGCATCACATTGATAATGTTCAGCATCACATTGAGAGGACTAATTGTTTATCATATATGCCAGTACCAGGTCCACTTTATGATGTGAACAGCAAACTTAATGAAGTATATGGATGTGCTGATTTTCCTGAGCCCTCTTCAGAGCTAAGTATACGTTATCCAGCACAGAGCTTCAGAGAATTCAATATAATAATCCTACCCATTCATATGATGTTGTACCCCAGAAGCTGTGAATAACAGTTGCAGATTGTTTCTGCAGCAAAATTTGGAGCAAACATGTCTGGGCAGAATCTGAGAAATGGCAGAGAATCGTTGAATGATTTAGGTTGGAAAGGATCTGAGGTGGTGTGGTTCGAGATCCTTCTCCCTTCTTAAAGCAGAACTGTCTTTGGATATTTGTCTACATTTTTAGACCAATGCCTAAAGCTTTCTAATTCTATCCAGATGAAATCTGCAGGAGAAAAGAAAGACATCATGTCTAGGCATCTCAGATATACAAAGACATTACAAAAGCGAAAATGGCAGAAAACAACATTAGTGTTCAGCAACAAAGCTAATCATGCAGAAGTGGGTGCCTGAATTTAGCTAATGATTTTAAAGTACTTTACAGCCTAATAAACTTCGATTGCTCCAGTGGGAATTTCCTGTGAAGAGCAGACTCAGTCCTGCAGTCAATCCATTAGTTAAGCCATCTTTTCTCTTGTGAATAATGTTATTTGCATTTCTGCAATTCAGGGAGAGAATATGGGCTGTATGGAAATAGACTATATGAAAGGAGGTAATGTAAATATTTGTGCTCTTCCAGGAGTCTAAAGGACAGTCTATAATTAATCTGTAGTTTCTTGAACAGGTAAATGTAATAAGTGTTTATATTAAGGTGGCAAAATGTTTGCATTTAACTTGGCTAAATATAGTGTTGAGAAAAATCCTGCTTTTAGACTTCTTCCATATATGAATACTGTCTACAGTAATTTTTCATTTTAAGACAGAAGTGAAACTATTGTTCTTATGTCATATTGTTGGTGGGGGAGCTTTGTTCAGTGTAAAAAAGAAAAAGGTATAATACCAAATTCTCTCTTTTTATTTCAAAACCAGATGAATTATGAAACCAGTATGTGAATATTTTTATCAAAGGACAAATATTAGTGGGTTTGGACAATATAAGAAGGAATGAGAATTTCTGTGAAAATAATTTAGGAAGTTAAATAATCCAAAACCAAACAACCAAAAAAACCCTAACCCGTTCGCATGTGAGAGTGTTGAGTAGAAAAAACAAAATATCTGCACATAGGATTCAGGAAATATGTTTTCCCAAGGGCATTAGAAAACTACTGGTCAACTATAGTTCAGCTTGCCTGGTGGAATGCTCTTTTGCTGCTTCCTGCTGCCCACACTATTGTCTGCTCTGAGTTCTGGCACGTATCATCTCAGCTTTCCATTTCTGACATCACCTGATTGCACGATTCATTCAAGTGGGTCAAGCCTGGGTAACTCCAAAATATGTAGCAGCAATCAAAAGAAACTGAGCTCCAACCTACACAGCAAGTTTCTGCTTGGTAGCCCCATGCAGCTGGCTCTGTTCAGAGCAGGTCAGCATTACAGCAGTACAGACAGCCAGAATTGCTGTCATGCAAGCGAGGATGTGGCCCCTTAATTTTTTATCCTGATGTTTGGGTTTTTCTTAGCCCCTCCACCTCCCAGAACCTTGCAGCATTATTGTTTCCTGAATGCGTTATTTCCATCAAGTACTGGCAGTCCTGACATTGATAGGCAGTGAATCAATACTTTTATGGAATTGTGAAGCCAGACTAGTTTTGCAGATCCACAGTGTGCAGTATGTGATTTTCCGTTCTGGATATAATAACTGCAATTCAGAATACTCCCCCACAAGCACTGACTGCATGCTTTAGGAAATTCACAATGAAAAATTTAATTAAGAATGAAGAAACTGCATCACTTCATTTAAAAAAGAGAAATTCACCTGAGATATTTTGTTCATTTTCAGGCTATAATAGCAATAACCGTCTTTAGCTGAGGACATTTCCTGGGGCTTAATGGCCCATGGCTGTGCTTCTTCAGGTGATCATCATCATCTCCCAACAGTCATTAATCCCCTACGAATGCCCTGCACCTCAGTCATTAAATGTGCTTAAATGTGCTTCTTCTGAAAATGAAATAGTTCTATATTTAATGCATCTTCCAGGAATAGGAGTGATCTTTCTGAGGTGGGGAATGAAAGAAGTTTATTAATGTGTCAAAGAAGTACTAATTATGACAAGTGGATAAGTTCTGTTTCTGGAGATAGCACGACAAAGAATTTTTTCACAGTAAGAGCATGTTATAAGTAAGTCATCGTTTTATGTACATCACGATTTACACTCATCTCAACTGCATAACAGCCAGATCAGAAATACAGATAGTTATGGGTAGTTATATTTCTTCTGCAGAGCATCTCAGCATAGAAAAATCTCACAAAACATGCAGTGTGTGACTGCAGTACTGCTTAAAAAGACTTTCCATAGCTGTAAAAATAGAGCTATACAGCTTTACAAGGTGTTTGTGATAATGCAAGAAAATAAAAAGAAATTAAATCTTTTATACCTAAGGTCTGAAACTTTTACAAAAAAATAATTTGTTGAGCACTTTATGAGTCTTTCCTACTAATAGGACCACAAGTACAGCGCCAACAGCATCATCAGAGGTTTTAAACACAGTAGACGGCCTACCCCTGCTCAAGTGGAATTAAAGCCTTCAATGAAAATAATTGAAATTCAGAAAAATGGAATGAGAATCGGGAGATTTTAGTTTTATTTTATTTGAATTTTACTTACTCCTATGTTGTGCTCTTTTCATCTTGTGCTACTAAGTGTGCATAGTGTACATCTAACATACCCATTGCATGAAGCCTGTACCTGTCCCAAAAAGATTCTGAGAGGGATCAGAGCAGACGCTGCCTTCACTGAGTGAAAAATTAGTACCTTTTGGGTATTATGGTAATTTATTATTTATGTTGGACATTCTGATCTCATGTACTTCAGTGAGTGACTGTGTAGATAAAGACAGAAGTAGACCTATGGGCATGCATTATTAAATGTTGAATGTTAAATTATGTTAATGTTAAAATTAGAGCTCTCCTAGTCAGCACCTTTAGATTGCAGATTGACCTGAAAAAATAATTATTACAAGCTGACTCAAAAATTTCTTGTCAAAATTTTCTGGTTTTTTTAACAAGCAAAAAATGACGTTATTAAAATATCTTTCAGTATAAACAAATTGTTTTGTTTTACTCACAGAAAAAAAATTCACTTACTTCAGTAACCAATAACAGCTGCCTTAATTCTGCAGTTTTCCAAGTTAGAGAATTTTTTTTATGTGAAAGACAAAGGTTTCTTTCAGAAAATTTTAAATACAAAATATCGCATGTGCAGATGTGCATACACATTTTATCTTGCTCCATTGTGGGTTCTAGACAGAACTATTACCTAATTTAGACTTTACTCTGAAATCTTTCCTACTTGTTCCAATGCAGTTTTCAGCAAATACATTTAAAAAAAAATATTAAAGCTCTCAATAAATTTACCAAATAAAAAAAGTAAAGTTGCAAAGAGCTAAGGACAAGATAAAGAATATTGCACTTTTAAGTTGTTTTCAATCTACCTGATATCTCATCCTAAACAGCAGGTTGGGGAATAAGTACTTATGTATTTTATTGCAGTTAGAACACTTCTTTTGCTATAGATCCTGTGTAAGGTTAATCATACCCTATCATGCAACTTACAGTGTCAGCATTCTTCAGATCATTTGTCAAAATTCAACAGGAATGTCCACAATAAAGAGTAGTAGAAAATAGAAAGTATATTTTTCTAAAGTGATTTTATCAGTATACCTAGAATTCTTGGGGTTTTTTTTCTCAAATTCTCTGTTTTCACCTATTCATTATGTTTACAGATAATAGAACTAAAAAAAACCCAAAACCAAAAACAAACCAACCTTATATAATGTTTCTCATTCTCACTGTAAATTCTGTGTTGTAGGTCTTGTTTTCCCTCTGTGCTGCATTCTGGGGAATCCAAATTATGAAGCGGATCACTTCATTCAAAGATAAACACCACTGAAAGAGCAGATCTAACATCATCTTAAATATGGAAACAGCACTTTAGAATAACCTTCTAATTTCCTTGGAATTAATCAACCATGAATCATGCTGAATTGTAATCAGTTCACTTATGATACAAGAGATTTGTGATTTTTGTATGGTTTGAAAGATTCCTGAGGGGGTATATTCATTTTTATTTGATTTTTTAAAGAAATATTTAATTTCTTCCCAATTTAAATAAAATATTCATTCACAGCATAGATTTTTACATTCACAGGATTACAAATTCTTTGAAACCATGTAAAACTAATTTAATTTTTGCAGTGATTTTGTTAATAATAATATGTGAAAGGTATTTTTCACAAGAGGAATAATTAAAATCATATCTGATGTAACCTGGTATAAAGTGATTGACTGTCTTCTTATTGCAGCTAAACATAAACAAATGTGAATGTCATTTTTTCTGTAATGATTGAATTACACTAGAATCTCCATGTCATGCCCAATTCAGTGTTCATAATGTATAGCTACATGAAGATGAATAGTTGAGGCAAGAAAATGATTAAAAACAGCATGATAAAATAACTCAACCTAGTATGAGTTAAAACATCTTCAATAAAATTGGCTGATGCATGGGTTGTATAATGCAGATGTGCAGTTTAGGCTGAGTTATTTTTGGAATACACCTGCATTGCCAACTTTAGATAGTGATCAAACCGGGATTTACATGTGGGTATCCCACTGACACTCATGTGACAATATATTTGCAAGGCTGGGCCCTTAATTTCTGGTAATTTCCTGCCGGGTGATGTCAGGGGAGATGCACGTCTTTTCTTTCAGAAGCTGTTGGAAAGACGGTGTGTACTAAGATAGGAAAATTAAATGCAAATGGTAAAGGGAGTCTCCAAACAGCAGGACTGGCAAAAATACTGGATCTATGTTGTTTTTCTTTCCTCACACTCATCCAACTTTTTTTTTTTTTTTTTTAGAAGTGATTAAAGTCAAGTAGTCAAAAAATGGAGTCTGTCTTAGATGCTTCAAACTAGTAGTAATACCTGGATTTAAAAATGAGTTTAAGTTTGTGTTCTGGTTTTTTACCCATTTCATTTTCCTTTAAGATGTTAATGGCAGCCTAACAGACATCTCAGATTTAGACAGCGTACTTTTAATTAACTCATATTTTCAGTCTCTAGCTGTAACAGATGCCGCTGTCTGTGGAATGGGATGTTTCCAATAAATTTTCAGAAATGTAGTAATATTATTTATATAAAATTGTTGCAATGTCTATTGATTATATCATCTTAATTGTAAAATAAAATAATCAAAATGCTTGGATTGCAAGGAACCTTAATGATAGGTTATTTAATATAAAATTTAAAAAAATAACAGAATCTGATTCCAAAAGTACAAGAAAATCTACCAACTTCTTATGTGGCCCTGTGAGTTAGTGCACCTATATTTTCCAAATTTGTAATGGTGACATGGTGACATGGTCAGTTTAATAAAACAAAGAACCATATTGAAAGTAATTTTCCTTATAGAAATAAATCCTTCAAAGAGACAGGAACAGGACAAAAATTTAACATTTTCTGCATTTGAAAACTGGCAGTTTTGGAGGGACAACAATGAAGAATTAAGTAAAATTAAATTAATTTTAAAGCTGTCCTAATGAACGTCATGTATTTACAAGAGGAAAGGAATGTGATTTCAAGGGCGAGTATAAAATGTGTCTGATGAGGACAACCTAGTCATTAAAGCAGAGGCCAAACAAATTTCCCCTTTTCCAAGGGTTTTTAGACCCCGATTTCCTGCTTCCAGGGATTTGCCATTGTGTATAGCTTGTTTGAAAGCAAGGTGCAGGAGAGGAGCAACACTCTTCCATTGCAAACTGATCAGTTGGGTCTGAGAACAGCTCCTTTGGCTGAAGGCTTGAACAGACTCATGGTGGGTGCCCCAGACTCATGTGCTTCACAATAACATCACCCAGGTATGTATAACAAACCTTTGGCTACAGACTGAAAGCCAGGATTTGCCTTCCTTGGAGAAGAGAGCTTCAGGGACAAGCTCTTAGAAATGCCTTTGCACGATTTTTTCAGACGTGTGGTAGGTAACTATATCCCTGTCAACTTGCTTGTCACAAATTTTTTAAAATATAAATTATATTTTAGGCACCTAACACCACTACTGGATCTAGTTTATGCTGTCTTTATATCCACTGCAAAGAATGAAATAATCATCCCAAAGGTGTCTGGGTGGGAGTCAGGAAACTTTGGAGACTAGTTGGCCACTGGATTGAATTATGTGCAGTTAATATATATCATGCAGTTAATTAAATTAATTGAATGCAAACTGCAAACAATGCTCATTGCTACCATGATATTTTGATAAGCCAGCCTTCTCCCCTCAGTTTTTTAATATTCCATAACTTAGTTCTTTATAATTTGGCCATGTTGTGTGGTTTGAATAATCATATGGGATCAAGTGAAATAAGGTGAATTATTTGAGGACAGTAGTGAACAAAATATTGATGCAGAACTAATAGATATTGTGTGAGTAACTATCTATCTTTTGGTAAACCACTCTTTCAGGTCTCTAGAAAGAAAAATATTCTAGACTAACAGCCTAGCCTCACATGTCCAAGCATGAAACTTCATAAAAAATGTTTGTAACTTGCACTATTGCATAAGACTTCCTTTTGGTCTTGTTTGTTATTAAACTCCCCAGTGATACACCTAAGGAGAAAAATGTGGATAAACAGAACTTTTTTTCATCAAGACTGTTAAAAAGCAATTCCCCTGCTTCTACCAGCTATTGTAAAGTCACATCCCTACACATGGCCTTTGCTGGGCTGTGTACACAGCAATACCAAGTTACTGAAAACTCAGAAGTAAGCAGCTAAATCCTGTGTCACTTGAGACCTGACCCTGCACCATTCAAGTCACCGACAAACTTTGCTGACCTCCGGATCAGGGCAGAGCATTCCCTGTATGAAAACAAGAATGATGTAATATTTACTGCAACTCAAGCTTTGGTGAGGTGCATTGATTAAAAGTAACAGAGTTGCACAATTTCTTATTCCTGAGAGTGGCTAACATTGTATCCTTTCTGGTGTAATAAAATCAGAGCACTTTGTTGGATAAATGCTGACAGTTAAAGCTGTAACCTCTACTTAACAGATATAAAGGACTCAGGGCACTTTCTCTTGTCTTTGTTGTCTTCAGCTTTCTCTCAAATTTGTGGGATTAAGGACATCATTACTTAAACCATTACCTGAAGGAGGTAGTTGATCAGATATTTTAAAGCTTTTTACAGCCAAATGTCTCTGAGCTTTCAGGAACTTATGCAGTGTGATAAGAAACTACTAAACTGCATGGCACTAAAGGTAAGAGTTGTTTGGATTTTTATTTGCTCTTTAACCTGTGACAAAAAAAAAAAAAGCTAAGATGATGTAGTTCATCAAGAGCAATAATAACTCTCAGAGAATACTCAAAGCATTGCCTATTATGTAAACTATGTTGCCCTTAGTTGAAGTTTTTCTTAAAACTCTGGCTCCCGAAATTGTGTGAATAAAGAAATGTTTTTTGCCTGCTGAAAATAAGACCTATAGAAAGTTCAAAATCTAAAAGGCAAACAAGATTTTAATCAATAATATTTTAAACCATTTTTCCTTTTAAAACACCCCAGTGAGTACATGAGGCTTGACTCATGGTTTTTAAGCACTTGGGATTGCTAATGCTGAATGGGAAAAAAACTATTCTTGGTCTATCCTTTTTCCATAAAACCTGTTTCCGGCACAGGCATATACAGTGCCTACGAGGCAGAGTTCTGCTGGGTTTCCTGGTTCCCTGCTGGTGTGTGACCAGCAATTCAGTTTGGAATTCAAACAAAGCAGACCACAAGCTGGCTCTCTGAGGGGCCCTGACCCTCAATAACTCTCAGCGCACGCAGACCTCACCACCGTATGCCCTGTTGCCTTCCAGCCCCAGCAGATAGGACAAAGCAAACAAGAGATGTACTGTGGACTTCAGGATTTTGTCTTTCTATAGAGAAAACAAGTGTTAAAATGCCACATTGGAAACTGAGGTACAAACCACAACGTAAAGCAAGAGTAAGATATCTCACATGCTAGAGAAGCACTTCATTTTAACATCAAGGCCAATGGAAAGCTTGGCTCCGTTCTTTGCCTTTTTTGCCCCACCTATGGAAAACAGCAGAAAAATGTGGAAACATTGAGTAAGAATGAACTGCTGAGTGTCCTTGTGTTTATGGTTTGGCACAGAAAAGCGATACAAAATGAATTCTCTCCACCCCACCCCTTGATATATTTTTACTGCTTCCTCCTTTATTCTTTCTCACCATTTTTCTCTTTCTCGCTCTAGTGTTTATTCACCTTTGTAAAATATCCTCTGCTTTCTTGCCTTAGGTTTGTTATGTGTGGAGGTACATAGTGGTATATTCCATATCCACAAATATTTTACTTTATTGTTTTATTTTATTTTATTTTCATTTTTTTATTATTATTTTTTATTTGATGAGAGCCAATACTTACCTAAAGGTGCCTACTTTCTTTGCTGCTCGTATCAGTCAACAGGCTGATATCTTTTAATATCCAAAAAGCACAATACACTGGTCATACATTGTTACTGTTATCTTTATTTCACTTATATTTACCTACTTTCCTCTAATGATTCATTTTCTATTTACATTCCAGTGTTCTTTTCCCAGTTTCTATTCCCTCTCCTGCTTCCTTGTTATTAATTCCTTGTAGTTACTTTTTGTCCCTTCAGCACCATGCTTTAGCTGTCACTGTCTCTTTGCTCCAGGATGTACCGCTACAGTTTTTGTGGATCATTTTCTAACCTGCTGATTTTAATGTGGCAGAGACAGACAGCCCAGTAATGGCAATGTTTGATTAAAAAGAGATTAAATTAATAAAGAAAATCATGGAACATTTTAAACGCTATGGAATTTGTGGTGTTTTCTGCTACTTACATTTTTTCCACAAATCTTGAACGTAAGTACTTATCATCACATAAATTGCAACTATAGATGTTTGCCAGGAAAGAAAAATACAGTAAGACAATTGAACTACAATTTTTAGATCAAAGAATAGCTTATTAACTTACTGAGTGTGATCATGTCTTTTGCTGCTGTCTGGCTGCATTGAGGTCATGAGCCTGTTATTTGAAGATAATGGCATTACTCCTTTGCCTCACGTAGCAGCATTTGTGATTTCAGATCTAACAGCCCTTTACCTTCTCCCCGCTCATGACTCATGGCTGACTCACTACCTTTAATCATTCTGAAAGCAAAGATTTTATTTTTGCTCTTCTTTTAATCACAGTGCAAAAAAAATACTTTGAGGGAAGGTGAAGTGTTACATGCTGCAGCAGTGTAGGTATGTACCAATCTACTTATTTTTGTAAAACCTCAAGTATTCCCAGTTTTCTATCCATGACCACAAACTAGGTTTCACAGTGATATCTAACCGAGGAAAGCCTGATGATCAGGGATTGGTGGAAGAAATTAAAGGCAAGATCCTGAGATTGTGAGAACAAAGTCTGTCATTGAAGGACAGATCACCTTTGATTNAAATATATTTTTTAAATCTGAAATATAAATGTAAGAGAAAAGTAATATCTTCATGATTTCATGGCCAATAATAAGATGAATAAGACTTGAATACATTTCATTCTTTGCTATAATTATTTGCTACAATTTTCCTATTATTCATGAGAAAATCTATGAGTGTCTCATATCTATAGTTTATTATGGTTAATTATGCCTCATAATTGGACTGCAGTATGTGTGTAAATGGCCTTATTAATGAAGAACAATTATCAATGATTTGTGCTACAGAAGAAGAATTATTCTTCAGGATTATTTTCTCCAGGTTTTCTCCTTGCAAGAAAGCCCAGTGATAGAGTTGAAATTTAGCTAACATAGTCCTGAGTATTATAGGATCATGAAAACTTGCTGTATTCTTCTAGTGGCTTCCTCCTTGCACCTCTTTATGGAAACCTGTGGTATTTTTCCTGAGGAATTAACCAGCTCTTATGATGCTACATGCAAAATAACTTATCTCTGAGTATGGCTGAGAGACATCTGAGCACTGGCAGAGGTGGACATTGTACTGTGTCAAGCAGCCTAATGAAGGTGAGGTGACCAGTGTTCTTTTCTCAGCATTTCCAGGCAGGGAAGCATAGATGGACTTGAGCAGCAAAACTTGCAGAGCAAGAAAGGAGCGCAGGTCATAGCAGTCTCTGCTGGGGTGGCCAGGGGTTGTGCCCTGGCACAGGGACAGTTACAAGCCTATCACAATTACAAGCCTGTCAGGCACAGAAGTGAACAGCCCAAAGTCACTATCATTCAAAATAGAAATTTAACAAGAACAGATATGACAGAGAAGATGGTCCACAAAGACCATTCCTGTGGCCTGTTTGTGGTGGTGGTGGTTGTTATTATGCTTTCTTTGGGCTTTTCCTGTTTAGGAATTTTTGTTACACAGTGCCTTAGATAAGTGCAAAGCAAATGGGTCTTCTCCTACATATCAGGGATTTTTCTAATAATATTTGAATAAAGAGGATAAAATGGTATGCTGGTGCATTTGAGGACTTGACATATATTCACAATACAAGTCTTTATGGTCCTGTCAGATTCTATTGCACTTATATGCAAGATAATGAAATTAAGCATTAGATCACTTGACTTTGTAGCTGTGATAAATACATCCACTAAAGAGGGTAATTTAGTACATTTCCTACTGTAACTTTCTCTTCTATCAGGATGAATATACAGAGTTGTATACAATGATTGTGAATCACCATCAGAAACCACTTTTTCTTAGTGGATGCTGGCGTCCAGTATTTTAAAAGAAGTTCTTTTGAATTTTCAGAATGAACAAAAGTTCAGGTAATATTTCCTCTAAATAGTATTTCACAAACTATAAAGTTATAAGCAGTGTAAAACAGAGTAGTAGCTATTAAGTTAATTTTTGTAAGTATGTTGAAGAAATTATCAGAGATGTCTTCTAGTCAGATTTTAGAGGGAAACGGTAGTGATGACTGATAAGTGTTAAAAAGTGTTATAAAATATTAATCAGTATACTATTAATATATTTTAAAGCAATTCAGCTTTTTAGGTTCAGTTGCACAGTCTGAGCTCAGTCAAATTTGCCAAAAATGTGCACTGGGATGTTTTTGTTTTTTCTGGAAGATTTTCTGGAACTTATGGAAAATGTAGTTATGTAGTCTAAATATACTCTGTGGAAAATATTCAACTATAAGGTCCATTTTCCTGTTGAGGAGATCTCAGGGAAACAGAATTAATAGTGCCTGAGTCCTTGAGCTTGTCTGGTTAGCAGATATGCATTTGGTTTCTAAGATGTAGAGATTTATGTCTGAATTCTGACAGAATGGGATATGTAGATGAAGATTTGTGTTTTCCAGAACGTAATTGATCTCTAGTAACTGCAATAATTTCTGGGTACCTGCAGTCATAACCTCCATGTTTTTACTGACTACATATTCAGCAGACAGTAAGGCTAAAAGGGTGCAAAATAATAACACTACATGACTTTTTTAACATTTGGTTCACCTAGGAGACATCTTCTTAGGAGAAGTGAGCTAAAATTGTGTTGAAAAATATTTTTCTTTCATGATTTCTGTTTCTTACTTGTTTGTCTGGAGAAGATATGTTAATTTGTTTAACTATGCATTAGAAGTCCTGCTAAAATTTTCAGCCTTCCATGGCTGTGATCATTGTGAACTTGACATTTTATTTTCTTTATCTCTGTAGCAAGTATGGAATCACAGACTCACAGAATATGCTCAACTGGAAGGGATCCACAAGGATCTTCAGAGCCAGCCCCTGGCCCTGCAAAGTCACACTGTTTGCCCAAGGGTATTGTCCAAATGCTTCTGGAACTCTGTCAGGCTTCCTTGGGGAGCCTGTTCCAGTGCCCCGCCACCCTCTGGGGAAAGAAACTTTTTCTTATATTCAAACTAAACCTTCCCTGACACAGCTTCAGGCCATTCCCCTGGGTCCTGTCACTGTCACCACGCAGAAGAGATCAGTCCCTGCCCCACATCTTCCCCTCGCAAGGAAGTTGTAACTGCAGTGAGGTCTCCCCTGAGTGTCCTCCAGGCTGAACAGACCAAGTGACCTCAGCCCCTCCTCATACAGCTTCCCCTCAAGGCCCTTCAGCATTACAGGCTAGGTAAAATCCCGTACTCCAGATGTTTGAGAAAATCTGATTATTTAAAGCCCATCAATGATTTTCTGCGCTATGGCAATTGCTATTGGAGAATGCTGATTTTGGCTTTGCTTCACCTGGATTCTTTGAAAGGTCTCAGTGCCTGTCTTATGCCTCCTACAGGGAAGGCACAATGGGGAAAGCCAGCTAGGCTGAGGACCCTGGTACCATCTCCTATGAATGCATTACCTATGGGAGATTGTTTTAAGAGTCAAGAGGGATGCTGCACAGTTTAAACCTGCTTTCTGTCTTCCCATTTTACAGAATCTCTGGAGGTGGTCACTCAAGTAAACTGCTTAGACACCATGTATGAGCACCTGGAGTCTACTTTTCTCTAATGAACTGAGTCTAACATGAAGAGAATCTCACAGATAAATTTCCTGCTGTCAGTAGCACATCAGAGAAGATTAATAAGAGATGAAAGAATAACTCCTCCTCACAAGAAACAGCAGGTAAAAATCAAATGGAAAAGGCACTTGCTGTGTTCCCTAAGAGCTGATTTTAAATTACATGTACTCAAGTCATGTCATTTCTGGTGGGAAGAAACCTTGCAACCTGTAGTGTGTGCTCATTCGTGGTGGTCTCCAGCATGCCCCAATGTTTGTACCTTTTGGAGGTTCCCATCATCCCAAATCAAAGATGGTCTTGGAATAAAAAAATATGAAAATAGGTAGATGAGAAAGAGGCAGTTGCTTGGTCTTATTCCTACACTGTTTCACTAAAAAGAGCCTGATCTTTGGCTGACATAAATTGAGTAGCTGTGCTGACCTTTGTGTTTGGTTGTTTTTTCTTTTTGTCTCATTGAATTCCCTCACATCCTAAGCTCATTAAACTGTGGCTCAGCCAAATTGTTTTAAAACATGGTTTAAAAGGTAAGTGCAGTAGCATATTGTAAATTCTGTAGCTTCAGGCATAATTTTTTTACAAAGACATTTGTATTCTAACACAAAGGTTCTCTAGACTGTAGCCACAGATTTCTCTGTAGCAGAACTGTTCAGGTGTTTATGTCTTCGAATTAATGCACAGGTCTGAGGTTCTAGACAAAGCAAGACAACTTCCTACATAAACAGTGGGGATCTAGGCTGGACAGGTCATCCTGCAACAAATTATTCAATTCTTCTCTTTCATCCTTAAGCTATTTGCTTGTAAATAGACTAGAAACCTTTTGGGCATATTTGTTGCTCAAAATAACTTCAAACTGGAACAAGGTTCACAAGCAGCTCATGTGGAGCTACCAATATGGGAATTCCTTGCACTGACATCTTGTGGTACAGTTTAGTTTGGGGATGGTCCTGGTGCAAGGACAAACTTGACAAACTTGCACCAGTGAAAATACTTTACTACTTGTTCAAAATGACATTCAGCATACAGGCTTGCAGAGATTTATAGAAAAAGCCACAAGGTTTTTTAAAGATGGAATGCCTTCCATTCCCAGGTGTGTTCACAAGAATTAGGGACTACACAGTTTTTTATTTATTTAAAAATAAATAAGTAATTTGTTCTAAATTTTAAAGTAGCTAGTTTTCCAAGGCAGGAGAGCTAGTAGACCCATCTCAACATCATATAGTAGAGGTATAGAGTTTACCTCCTCTTTCAAACAGTATAAAAAAGAGATTGTTGAGAACAATGAAAGATTCCAATATTCATACAGAAAGCATGCGGGTTTTTTCCCCGAAGACTTAAGGGTTAGATAAAAGAACAAAGTATGTTCTTGGTCAGTAAAAAAGCTTAGATTTCTGTAGTATGGGCAAATAGCTCTGAAATACTTTTACTTATATGCTTTACTTATCCATTTCAAGCAGTGCTATCATGTTTTGACATGTCATTCCAAAAGCAGTAGTAAAGCTTCACAGCAGACTTACTCCAGATGTGATCCAAACGAACAGGAAAAATGAGCATTTGTAAAACACAGCACAGTAATGTGCGAAAGGGGCTAAAGAAAAGATAGGTCATTTTGTTGAAGTTGAATGGGCAGAGAGCAAAAAACCTAACAGGAAGCTGGTTATTAGCCCAAACACCCAGTAGGTTCAGTGTTACTTTCATGTTCAGTGAAACTATTAGATATTTTTGATCTGACGGTGAGGGTTTAAAGAATGAAAAGACATGCACTCTATGGCTGGCAGCTGCTCACTTCGTAGTCCAGCTTAATGAGTTGTGCTCTCATGCTGGGATTTGAGGCAGTCCAGCGAGTGAGGTTTCCCTGCTGTTTCTCTTTAACTGCATTACGCAACCAGCTCTCTTTTATATTTTGATAGTGACATCTATTGGAGCTTTGAAGAATAATATTTGGGGGAAAAAATACAAATGCATGTTAGTAAAAGCAAAATTGTTGGACAATAAAATTTTCAGTTCAAACAAAAGCAGATATATATCTGTCATCAAAACATAAACAAGAATGAAAATACTGATGCAAAAAAAAAATGTAGCAGCAGTTCAAATCAGATTGAGGAAGAAAAATGTGCCTTTCTCTTTTTCTCTATTTTGATGATGGGTGAACTAAGAAACTTCTCCAGCTGTCTGAAGTTTGTTTAGAACAAACCCATCAACTAAAGCTGTAACCTCAAAGTGAAACAAATACAATATTTGATTGAATTCTCTATAGATATTTGCAAGACTTTGACAAATGTAACAGAGTGAGTACGGTAGCAGTCAGCCAGTCAGCAAAGACCTGACAAGCCTTCCTCATGAGCAATGATGTCTGATGTCTCTGCTGTCAAAGGGACACAGCCACCCAGAGTATTTGGAATTAAATTAGCTTTCAATAAGCAAGCCATCTTCATGGATTATACTGAGAATATGGATTGTGGCTGTTTAGAGCTTACAACAAGGGTCCTAGACTTTTCCAGAAGTGTAAGACTGATAAACAATTAGTAAGTGTGGCCAATGGATTTACATTGCACTAAATTAGTCAGTGTATTTACATTTTTTTCTAATATGTATGCACTGTGAAACAGCTCAAGCAGTCAGTCCCTGGTGTCAAAAGTAGGCAATATTGAGTAATGCTACCTCGCAAAATCTCTAGGAGAAATAAGGAGATATGAAATGTGCAAGGGAGTGTGCTGTGGCAAGTCCTCAGGACTTTTTCAGGACCTTTCCTTTCTGTTTGTTCCTTATTCTCCTGAGAACTCTCAGAGTTCCTTAATGCACACTGGAGAAATGCAAATTTTCCTCAAGACACCTCTCTTCATCCACATCTGGGTCATGATGAAGATCTTCATGTGAAAGGTTCATTTTCATTTGGTAAAAGTTGTGACTTTGGGGCTTTTTCCTGGCTTCTTCTTTTCTATAAAAATATGATAAACAATTTCCTGTAAAAGAATCAGGAGGTTTCCTTCTTGCCTCAGATTATAGATTTTGCTAGGGTTTTATTTTGATTTGGGTAATTCACATATGATTTGATTGCAGTCAATTCTGATTTTTAAAGAAAATTTATTTTCTCAAGAAAGCAAATGTTTAAATGGGATTGTACTTCCTGATATTGTTTCATGCATCTTAAAAATTTGGTTTTTATTTGCTTTTATTTGCTTTTATTTATTCTGGTATGTCTTCTGCAGTAGCAACATGGCTATATCCTATTCACTCCATTATGATAATAAACCCACACATCAGTCAGGGAACTAGTCAGACAGGGAACTTACTATGAAATGAAAAGGTGAAGTATGATCTTAGAATAGCAAACATAATTGACTCAAACAAACTTAGTGCATAACCTTGACAAAGCTTCAGATTACTTTACTGTTTTTGAACTCCTTGTTTTGCAGATGCATAAAACCCATGCATAAACCCCAGAATATACCACATAATTTATAATTCAGTTACTGTTTTCATGTAAATCACATATCAATTTCTCTTGCTTCTGAGTGAGAAATGTTCAATTTTTACAGCCAGTGGTATGTTCTCCGTTCTTATTCAGCCTTTACAGAGCCTGCGGGAGAAATGAAATGTTAATGATGTTGTAAAGGCACTTTTTATAATGAAAATATATCCAAATTAATCACACCTTTCATTCATTCAAGAGGAATTCTATCATACTTTTTGGTAGTTTCAGATTGTCTGTAAAAGAATAAAATAGGAAGGAATTAAGTCATTTAGTTAGCATATTGTGACTTTTCTGTGCAAATATCAGTACATAAAAATAATCCTGGTTTGGTACTGTGTCCGTTTCACTTTTATGGGCAATTTTCATAACATAGTTCAGGTGAGCAAACACTGCAGAGTCACTTCTCTTACTGAACAGTTCACTGCTGAACAGTGCTTTCAAGATGATTGGTTGCACAAATGAATATAAGGCATGAATACTAGATGCATAAAGTCTAATTTTCTAAGCTTGAAGATAGATATTCAGGGAGGAATTTATTTAATTTAAATGAGTAAAACTCACTAATATCTCTGCTGGGTACTTAGCAGGTAATATCAAAAGAAACAGAGGGATATAGATATCACAAGGGAATTTTATATATGTATCTATATCTGTTTTCTGGTATAGCCAGGAGCTTCTAATAGGCCTGACTATTCTCAACCAGACTCTGAAGAGGTATTTAGACCTCTGCTCTTCTATCATGCAATTGGGTCCATTAAGCTCAGAAAGGCTCCAGCCTGATTTGCACAGTGCTGTGCTGATAAGCTCCTTGGAACATTGTGTACTGAGAGCACAGAACACAGACATCCTGGCTGAGCCTGTCCTGTCTTATTAACATCCACCTTCATCTCAGCTGTGAGAGCATCACCTCAGCTGTGACAGCTCTGTGCAGAGCCACCTGGATGCCTGCTACATCACTTTCCCCACTGTTCAGCCTATAGTGGTAGTTCAGGTACATCACTAGATCCATGGTGATGCAAGCTAGTAGAAAGGCAGTGCTTTGAAGAAATGATCCCTCCCAGTGGCACCTAAAGAGCTTTTACAAAGATAAAAAAAAATATTATTAATATAAACATAATAAAGCACATAAATACGCAGGGAAAGGTCTAAGCCTTATAACGAATGAATAGTTGTGTTAAAAATATACTAGGAGTAAATCTGAAAAAATTGAAAAAAAGAACTCATGAGCAAAGAAAACTTTACCTAGGAAGCTTTACACTGGTAAAGATCAATTGAGAGCTCCAAAACATTGAGCTCAAAAGCTGTAAAAGGAATGGAAAAATAAATTCAAAAAATATGTCTACATATCCAAATGAATGCCTTGTTTCAGTTTTAAATCAGGAGGAAGACATAGAACATGAAAGCAAAATGAGGACGAGTCATGAGTTTGAATATATAAAAAGAAAATAACTCTTGGAAACAAAACTAGGTAAGCTTAATGAGTTCAGCTTTGGGCACCCATTATTTAGTGTTTCAAAATAATGAAATAATAAGGATGCTTTCATCCCTGGAGAACAACAAATACTGCACTTCTATTAGATAAAAAGAGAAAATAATTAAAGTAATTTGATGCTCATTAATCTGACCTTAGTAGAATTCAAAAATGTTTAAGAAGTGAAGCAAAATTTAAGGTGCTCAGGTAAATAGGAAAAGCAGTAAAATGCAGCAGGGTTAACAAAAGCGAGGTAATTTCAGATTAAATTGCTGCCATTTCTCCATGGGGTAAGTGATTTTTTAGACAAGAACAGTATATTATAATATTTACCATTACTTTAACAATTATTGCAAAGTTTGAGAGAGATTGTGATAAATGCAGTAATAATAAAGTATGTAAGGAAACAGAAAAAACAGATGACTAAATACAATAGGTCTTTTCACCCGCAAGAAAAAGAATATGATTGTGTTTTATAAAATCAAAAGTTGAAAGGGATGCTCAATAACTTCTTTTAATATTGAAAAAAAATGAAGGTATAGGATGTTATGTTCAAAAGAAAATGGAGTTCACCTACCATATAACTAAACTGTGAACTTTACAGCTGTAGAATATTATTAAGGCAAAAAAATGTTTTTGGAGTTGAAAAATACTTGAATTTATGGAATAATTAAAAAAAAAATCTTTCACGGGCTATTCAACATAAAAATCATATACTTTCCCTAAGCAATTAGGTAAAAGGGAAATTCTGGTCTCATGCAGTTCACTTGTTCTAATTTTCTTGGATGAAGCTGATAAAAAACACCATGGGAGTTAATATTACAGTCTTAGAGACTCAGTCTTGGGGTTATTATTATTTAACTTTTCTCTAATTACCTTGGCACAGAATGTTTGAGTGCAGAAATGAAAATCAGCTGATAAAGCTGAAAGACATTGGGACAGACAGATCTAGATATAGTATAATCTTAAATAAATAGAATAACAGAAATTTAATGAACTCTAGTAATGTGAACAGCAATGTCATTCACTGAAAGGCTAATGACAAAAACCTGCTTTTAACTCAAAGGACGAGTGACTAAGTGTAATTGAGAAGGAATAGCTGGGTTTGCTAGTCAGTTCCAGGCGTCTCTAAAGGATTGAGAAAGGAGGTGGTGTGCAATGAAAAATTCCTTGTTAGAGGGGAAAGGCTTAATGCTGTTTTTGCAAGATGCCAAGGAGACCCTCTCCATATTAGCACAATATTAGATACAGTCCCAGTCACCTGTGTGCAGAAGCAGGTGAAGAAGGCTATTGGAAGACTGTAAAAGGAGTCATCTCTCTTAGAAATAAGCCAAAAGCTAAGAGACATTAATATTGCTTTCCCCACGCTGTCTGTAGATTGTGTCGTAGCTGGAATTAACAGTGAATTCATCTTGTTCAGATTGAGGACACAGTACTGCTTTCAGACTGGCATAGTCACCTGCCATAGTGAGGGAAGGGTGGAAAGTTCTTGCTGTATGCCAGCAGGCAGTCAAAACACAACTTGGGTGCCCACCAGAACTTAAGAGAATAAAAGGTCAATTTGCATATAACCTTTGAGTCCTCAGGGATTAAACATTAAAAAACATAAGCTGGTAAACTAATGGTCAAGGAAACCTTATGATACAATGAGAAAAGTAATCAATAAATTTAGAACAAAAATTTGAAAGCAGATGTTTCGGAATTACTTCCAACAGAGCTGGTAGGAGTATCAATAGTAGACTGTAGTATCAGAGTTCCTTGCCCTTCCTGTCCTAAACAGAGTAAAACATGCATTTTTATGGTATAAAGTGAGAGAAAGAAGTGAAGTAGATGCTTCCTTTCTTGTCATCTCTTGCAAACAGAAAAGCAGAATTATTCAACTAAGTAAAAACTCACTGAGGCTGGGTGTCATTAAGTGCAGACACCTTGAAGACCCAACCATGTGGTGGGAGACTGCTAGAGGAGACAACAAAAACCAAAAGTAGTGGGGAATAAAGATTTCAGCTTTTGAGTGTCTTCCACGTTCTATAGTAACTGAGTCACAGATGAATCACAGAATATTCTGAGTTAGAAGCGACCCACAAGGGTCATGGAGTCCAGCCCTTGAATATGAATGGCCCATACAGGGATTGAACCCACAATTTTGGCATTTGCTATTAAGAAGTGTTTCCATGTATTTGATACTGTATTTGAGTCATTACAGAGATTTGCATAGGAAATATTATTGCTAAATTAGACTTATTAATGTCATCACTTTTATATTCATGTACAAGCTTAGACCTTGATATTTAACAGGAGATGTGATTAAGATAAAATGTTTTGCTGATGTAATTTGGTGCTTGCAGTAAGGAGATATGACTGACAGATGATGCACTCATATTTACCAAGTGTGATTCCATCATCCTGACACCTAGCATGCTCTTCATTCACAACGGACTTGATATCCAGTAAGTTTATATTTAAATGAGTTTTTATCTTTACTAATCAGAATTTGTGGTATTTGAAGGAGTTTCATTCCACTTATATCACAGAGTGTGCCCTTTATTTATGTGGAGCAGTTTCTTGATACAGTGTATTTTTTATATATCCTCTGACTTGATTGATACTGATACACTTACTGTAATTCTTTCACAAACTTATCGAACTATGTTTTCTAAACTTAAATCAGAGAGATAGAGTGCTTGCTTACCAGCATGAGTCACTGTTTTTGGGGGGTTTTTTCCACTTCAGTGTATCCTCGATGAATTGTTTTCTGGGAATCTTAAATAGTACTTCATTATGTCCTGTAACTATTCTATTTTTTGTTTAAATATTTTAGGATAACATTATTTTTAAAAAATCAGAGTTCTTGTCCTTTATTTAGGAAAGACACCAACAAAATATTTCATTAAAGAAGGAATAGAAATTTATTTCAGTTCTTTTTAACTGGGGTAAAGCTGGCATCTTTTCCCCTCCTTTTGTTTATATTGCTGTAAGATGTGGGTCCTTTGCAATTCATTCAGTCTTTCATACTGCTAAAAACTGAACACCCTTATTTTGTTCTTATCACTGCATTTCATTTTGTTTACTACTTTGATCTCCTTCAAGATGTTGCTTGATGCTGTGTTGATCCATTGGCTTATTGCTATTACAGTATTTCACAGCTCTCCTTTGTTGCTAAGCTCCTACATAAATTAATCATATGACCTTGGCAGTTTCCCTCTGTTAACACTGCTGTTATTTTTCCTTGAAATTTTGCTCTTCAAATTGTAACAAATAATAGGTCTAACCAAGTCTCTACGTGTTTGTAGATACTTGTAGTTAATTTGGGCTGTTAATAGACCAGGCAGGGAAATTAGGATAAACCAAGTACAGCAGGGGACCCTGATGCCCTTAATATAGATGGTTCAATGGGGGAATTGTGAGGAGGAGTTTTTTCAGTCTTCCTCAGACTTTTCACTAGTATTATGGAAGGGGTATTCCATTCTGGAGCTATGTGCTATGACAAGTTGTTATAGTAGTATTAATAAAGAACAACTTTGGCTTTTTACTTTATACTTAAAAAGTATTTTTGTGCTTGTGATGATTTTGGGGTTGCGTTTTTTTCTGGTATGAACTGGGGCAAAGGGTCTTTGTCTTTAGCTTGCCAGCAGGTTTATTTTATTATGTTCTTGATTTCACTTTTTCCATTTTTTGCCCTTTCCTCTACATTTTGCTCTTTCTGCTGGATTTATTCTCAGACCTTTGTCATTCAGCAACCTTAATAGAGAGTTAAAGGCCTACTTTTAGCAGTTGGAGTTTTGGGATTTTTTTTGTTTGCCAGCTGGGGTGGTTTTGCCTCCTCTTAGAAATAGGCATTTAATTTTTTTGACTATTGTTTAGATAATTGGTAATACAACATTTCTATTTTCATACCTGAGGGCTCTTTTCTTAAAATGTTTTGTGTAGCTTTGAAGTAGCCTCTAGTCAGACATAAATTTCTAGAGAAGAAAATAGCAAAAGTCAAATGTGGCGATGGCCATAACAGTCACTCTTCTGAGCCATCTTAGTGACTAGCAGGTCTAGAGGGCTCTGCTTCTCTTTTCTAGACTGTGCTGGCAGACACTCTTTCCTTACTGTATTAAGTGACTGTGTGTTATTTTGTCTGTGTCAATCTGTTATTTCTTTAGGACAGGGGTCATGTCTTCTTAGAATTTAAAACTATGACTGGCAATGCAAGAATAGCTCATAACTTTCTCTTTACATATTAATTATCTTAGTATAATTTAAGTTGTAAGTGTCTCTGTATGTGTCCCGAACATTATTTTTACTGAAGTGTGTCAATTTTCATTACATTAAGTGAATACTTATTTAATTTCCTATCTCACCTCTGAGCCCATTTTGTTAATGGCAGGATTATTCTTGCATCCCTCTGAGTCTTGAATACTCTGCTTATTTTAGTATCGTCTGCAAATTTAATGATCTGACTTATTACAGATTTATGTAGACCATTGAATAAAATATGAAAATCTGCTGGTATTAATCTACAATCCTGTGAGACTTCACTTCTCAGTAGCTGCCTTTCCATTTCCCATCCAATCCCCTGTTTTTCTGGGTAGTAAATGATACCTTGGTACTGCTCAAACCTCAAGGCAGGCAACTGCATCAGATCTGGAGTCAACTGAACTTATCACAGTCTTACAGGAAAAGCAGATGCTCTAAAAAGCACAAACCCATCAAGGATGGGAAAGAGTCAGACTTCAGGATACAGACTTTCACATGTGAATGCTGGGTCACAAGTGCTTGATATTGGGAAAAAGTTTTAATAAAGATTTACTCCATCCACAACAAAGCTTTCTTAATGATAACAATGATCCATCATTTTGACTTTCCTCTGAACCTTTTTAAGACCCTAGCTAAGTCAGAACTCTTGGTTTATCTAGGCTAATAGCATTTTTCATTTTTAAAAGTAACCAGGTTCCTTTAAGATTATTTACTCTTTCCAAGTCCACAATGACTGGTAATTATTAAATGGTGCTCATACAATTAGATCCTCTAAAATGATCTATAAATGTAACATCTCTTTCTTAAAGATCAGACTCTGAGGAATAAAACTTCCTTGATTTATCTCTGGAGATAAAATGCTAAAGGTGTTCACGCAGGATTAGGCAAGAGACTGACAGGTCTGGAAAAAAGGTTTGCAACTTCTTACGGGAAGGGACTTCCATTATTATTGGAGTAGTAGGGAATACGACACTTGTAGATTCAAGAGCGGAAGAGCTGAGAGTCAGCTTGGTTTGTGAGTGCACGAACAAACTCTGAGAAGGAACTGTGTGAAGTATTTTTATGTGAAGATTAGAGATGTGTAATCTCTATAAAAAAAGGCCACAGGCCTTGGAGCTGGAGGCTGGAGGGACTTTGCTGGCCACCAGTTTGGTGAGCAACAGCTAGGGAAGCCTGGGTGTTCATGTCAATAAACTGTATTATCACATCAAGAAAGAGGGAAGCTGAAAGGTTGAATGTAAGTGGGTAAATTAATATAAAGTTGTGAGGTTTTTCATTTTCCCCTCAAATATATAAGCCCCAAAGTCAGGGCTTAAAGCTTGCCTTCATTTTTGGCAGCAATAATGAAATATTGTAAAATATGACCACTGTAGGTTCAATTGTAAATCTGGCTAGGTGGTAATGAATCATATTGTTCCTAATAGCTAGAAGAGTAGTGCGAAAAGAACATCATGCATTCTGGTCTGGATGTGGTGGAGCTTTTGAGGATACTTTATTGTCTATTTTGGGGGTTTTTAGTTATTAGGTTTTAATACTTCTACCTTTGAATTACAGGTGTCTGAGTTATTTTCTGTTACAAATAGTAAAAATCTAGAGAGCTGAAGTGTTCAATCAAGCAATTTAGGGAAAGAAGACAACTTGGAGAGGAGACTTAACAGTGATGCATTTGTAGCACACAGGCTGTGAGCAAAAAACTTTGCTGCCATATTACTTCATTGTGGGGAGAGGAGGAGCAAAAATTAGCAAGTAGCCATTATGTAGTCAGAGCCAAGTTCAAAACAAAACAACAGGGATGGTCCTTCACATATGTAGCTGATCTGTAGAACCTCTAGTCAAAGAATATGCTGTGTGCTAAAAACTCACGTTAGGCACTGACAATGAATGTCTCCTCCATGAGCTTGTTGGTGTCTAAATGAAAGGAAGGAAGTGTTTCTTGGAAAGGGCTTAAAATGAAGAGGTTGGAGGCTGGTGGAAAGTTAAGTTCCCTGTTCTTATATTTCCTTCTTCATTGACCTTTTCCCCCCCCTTAGTCGGAGTAGTTGCTTTTGTGTTGCGTTCAGCTGCAAAAAGCCACAGCATACCTGTTTTCTTGGCTGTGGGGAGGACAGAGATCTGGTGAGTTCACATATTGATCTGTTCTACTTTCTTGTTTGACATGACTTGTTAGATGTGTATTAAGGCCATGCAAGTGAATATTTTATAGTGCTGGTGTTGGACATTGTCACTATTAGATGAAGTTCATTACTTGTAATCTTCTAAATGCTTCTGTAGTGAGGTTGGTAAGTAGAAACCCTTTAAATGGAGAAGGACCTAGAACTGCATATATTTTAAATAGTTGCAGCTGATATCCTAGGTTTCCCTTTAGGCCTTTCCTCGTTTTTCCTTGTACTAGTCTTTTTCCTCGAGTACTGGTGTGCAGTTCTAGGCACCACAATATAAGAAGGCTATAAAGGTACTAGGCAGCATCCAAAGGAGGGCAACACAGATGGCAAAGGGTCTGGAGGGGTCGTTTGGTCTCAGCCTGGAGAAGAGGAGGCTGAGGAGAGACCTCATTGCAGTTACAACTTCCTCATGAGGGGAAGAGGAGGGGCAAGCACTGATCTCTCCGGTTACAAGTGGTGGGATCTGAGGGAATGGCATGAAGTTGTATCAGGGGAGGTGTAGGATGGATATTAGGAAAAGGTTCTTCACCAAGAGGGTGATTGGGCGCTGGAACAGGCTCCCCAGGCCAGTGGTCACAGCACCAGCCTGACAGTTCAAAAAGCATTTGGACAACACTCTTGGACACATGATGTAATTCTTGGGATTTCCCTGTGCCAGGCCAGGAGTTGGACTCTATGATCCTTTTGGGTCCCTTCCAGCTCAGGATATTCTATGATTCTTTCACAAATGCAACTCAATGGAGTAGACACAGAAAAGGAAAAACACAGGTAATGTTGAGGGTGATGCTAACAATGTGATCCAGGCATTTGCCAGCCTTTTTAGAGAGTCAGTAGCTGCAGTATTTGCTTTTCAGGAACCACCACCACACGACCTACCCCTTCTTTTGTATTCTCTGTCATGGGGAGAAAGTGGGCATTAAATCCCTGGTTTTATATCTTGCACCTTGCATCTTGGGAACTTATAGTTCTGTCCAGATTTATGCCTGTGCGTGGGTGAACTCTAAGGAGAAGGTGTGGGAGAGCAATTTCACAAGGCTGGAAAACTACTGTTCAATAGCCTTTAGTCATCTGCAAGACGTTTTGCCAGCTGATATACCTTATTAACAGCAAAGGCTAGGTATTTATAGAGCCACTGCATGCAGAGATTCTTTCATAGACAAGCTGTTCGTACTCTGCAGGACCACATCACTTGGTGTAGGAGGTTGAGCAATCTTTATTGAGGCAACAGTGTGACCTCATACCCTGCTGCTAACAGAGGCAGAACAGCAATGGAAGATTAATTTTCTGTTTCTTTCCCCCAAGGGTGTTAAAGTGTATCACTTTTAGGTTCAGTCTCAAATCAAAGAATGAGGTGGAAAAATTCAACTCTGCTTTCACTGTTCCCCAATTATTAGGTAGAAAAACATTTCTATTAAGTTAGATGATACACAGATGATTAATTTTATATTTTTATCAACACAACAATATTTTTAAGTCACTATGGAGGAAAAAAAAAGTAAATTCTAAAGAGGAGAAAAATAAGTTCTAAGATTTCATTTCTTATACATTCACACTTGATATTAACACCTCCTGGTTGGAAAATGCTCTATATTTTTTTCATAATGCCCTTTTCCAGTCTTGGGTTGGACCATTGATAAAAATCATGAGTTCTGGACACTTCTTGCACTTAATTTAACCTAGACTTACTTAGTAGACTGGTGGACTACTAAGTTTTTATTTAGTAGTTTTAATTAATTTTAAAGTAGTTTAATTTTAAACAAAGTTTTAATTTTTTTATTATCTGTAGCTAATAAAAACAGCAGGAACAGCATAGCACATCCAAATGCAGTATTTTAAAACTGCATTGGTACAATCAAGATCTGGGTTCATAACAGCAGAAAGTAGGAGCTGATATTTGAGAATTGTAACAGTGACATAGACCAGTGAACCATCTACTGTAGCACTCACAGATCAGTCCATATGCAATACTGTGGAAGCTGATAGCTTAAATTTTTACTTTGAAAAATAATAATGCAGTACTACTAATTTGTCTCATTTTACTCATGTTAGTTAATGTATAATTGGTTTTGTGCTGGAAAAAGGATAGAAATACAGAGATTTCTAGAAAGAGCTTCTTAATGAAGATAAGAAAAATTGTAAATTTGATACTGTTTGTTTTTCATGGAGGAGATCCAGAGATTCATTGCATTGTTTGTAGACCTCTGAGGCACTACACTCATCAGCCACGGCATTGTAAGAACAGCCATGCATCAAAGCCTTTGAGCCATTCAGAAAAGTTCTGACAAATACTGGGAGATACTTCCAAACCTCTTCAAGCAACTAGAAAACAAAGTGCTTAGTCAGAAAACTGATTATTTTGGGCTTTTGGTCTACTTAGCCCTTGGGAACTCTGAGGCAGAAGCTGATTCTAATTCTCTGCTACTGAAATCCCAATTCAGTATTTTTGGCGTGAAGGAAGTTACAAAAATTTGGAGACTGTTTTGCTCATTTGATTCACTCCTTGGAAAATTGGTACAGATTTGCAAAATAAGCAATCACGGCTATGAAGTGCCTTGTTTATATTTTTGGTGTGTTAACATAAATGGAGGGTTAGTTCTCTTGTGATGGCTCTGTGAGGAACAGGTCATTGTTCAAGATGACGTTCTTGAAGATTTCCATTAAAACCACTTTTCACCATCAAAGAATAATTCTCCAGTTCCTTCTCTACTTTCTCTGGTAAAATTGCAAAGCAATCTTTTTGCTGACTGCTTTTAGAAATGCGGAGGTATTGGTGGTATTCGTATTCTCATTTTTATTCTTATTATTCTTATTATTATACAAATTCTTTAGATACTTGTAATAAATATTCAAAAAGGGAATCTTTTTATCTAATTGTACCTAGAAGCTGAAAGTGCCAACCATCCTGGACTCCCAATTTTCTCCATGCCTCTCACAATAAGAATTTTGTCAGGAAAAAATATTCTGCTATGAACTGGTTTGGAAGTAGCTATTATTCTATAATGAATGGTCATTAAATAGGGCTATCTTTAACTCTCATTCCTCACATCCTCCTTATTTAATGGGAATTGCACCCCTTGGTGTAATTCTGTCAGCAAAACACATGTCATTAAGGTGATGCAAAGTGTTCTGAGGAGGATGATGGAGTAACTTTTAGTTGGTGGGAGCAGCAAATTTACAAATGTTCCTTTCCCGAGTGGAGATGCTTCTCAGTGATCAGTGGACATCAACCAATTGTGCCTGAGGTTACATGTAATGTAATGTAATAATGATGACTCTTATGATCCCCAAATAGCTGGTGCTAAACTTTGGCATTTTGGAACGACAGGATGATTCAAAAAAAGCCCAAAAAAAAACCCCATAGTTAGCTTAGTTTATTCCTTTAACATTAAATGTAATTCCAGAGCTATATATGCTATATCTGCTTTCTCCTGTCATGCAGCATAGAGAGCACGATGCAAACAGACCATTTGCTTCAACCTGAGAAAACATTTCTCTTCAGGAAAATAAAGTGAAATTCTGACCTCTCTTTTGCTTGAGGGAGCACATTTTCAAGGAGGTTTTTTTTTTTCTAGTCTAAGGTTATTGGTCAGATCCCTCTTGAAACCCTTGTGACAAGTTGAAAATAAATTCCAGTGCCTCAGAAATGTCCAAAAGGAGAATGTTATTTGTTGGAGATTTTTGCTTGAAGTGTGATAATTTGTGCAGCCATTGGACTTAAGCAAGAGATATTTCTGTTTCATATGATAAAATAATAATATTGTTATGTTTTAGTCTATTTGCCTTTTCTTGTGTGGTTGTCTTAAAATGTGCTTTATTTTCTTAAGTTAGAAAAAGTTTTTCAAGTACTTGGAACAAGGTTTTTTAGAAAGGATAGATTAAAACCCTGTAGTTTGAGAAAGTTGCACAACTACAACAGATACTCTGAAATAATGGTTTAGAGTGGAACTGATAAGAGGTTGGATAATAGGCCAGCCAACAGGATGTCTGTAGTCCATCAAGGACTAAATGAGATCTATATAAAGCAACAGTGTAATTGTAAAATCAAGACAGTTAGACTGGAAAAGATCCAAAAATAACATTTGAAGATACGTCATAAACAACCATGTGGTTCTAATAAAAGACTTAGAATGACACTGTATTTAGCACATAGGTAAAGCAGAGAAGTCAATTCTAAAGTCTTAATAGTTGCCTGATTACATCCACTAAAAAACCAGCCAGCATGATTCCCTTTTTATGAAATAGAGCTGTGGCTTTGGTATTTTTTATTCAAGGTGCAGGAGAGGTAGTTCCATGTGGTGTTTGGACCCAGTGCATAGGGCTATTCTTATTCTTTGTCATGTCTGAAGAAGGAACCCACCGGCTAAAGACAGAACCCTAAGAACAGCTGAGCAAATATGGTCTGTGGTTGGTCCAGGAACAGTTTTTCCTCTAATTCAGTCATTGTAGTGGATTGGTAGTGGTTGAATTGTTGACATTTTTGCTGCGGACATTGGAAAAAGCAGACCCAAGAGGCAAGAAGTAACCAAAATGGAGCATCGTTTCCAAGAACTGCATGTTTCAGGACACTGTGGCTTCATCAACAGCATTGGCAGATTAATTACTCCATATTTAGGTATCAAACCCTGCCTCAGGAAGCATTTGGAAGCCACCAGACAAAACTTCAGATGATCTACATGCATTAATAACTTTTCAAGCTCTGGTGTCTCTGATCCCCAGACTTACCTGTCTCACTGTGGTGAGGGGTGTATCTCCAGACACAACAGTTCCTCAACATGTAGTTGTCTTCAAATGTCTTGGATCTGTCATCTTAGGCTTGCAGCTACCAAAGGACAGCTAGAAGACTGCTATATATATTAGAAATCCAGAAGATATGGGTTTAAGATAAAAACAAACCACAAACCCTCAAAATCAAACAAAACAAACCCAAACCAAACCATTCAATCATCTGAACTCCTGTCTGAAGATGCAGAGAGAGAAATAGATTCTGTATTGTGTAAACAGCAGATACGGACGAAATGGAACGGAGCAGTTTAGATCTATTTATTTGTTCCTCAGACTTTTGAATGACGGAGTCTGTCCTTTTAGCTAATCTTAGTAATTACTGCTCTTCTGAGTGGTTCGTTCTTTGATTAAAAAATAAATCTGGAAAATGATGCATGATATTTCTAGTTTTGGAGTTTTTTGCAATTTTATTTGATCCATATTACAGCTCATTAATGATGTCTCTGAAGGTAGTTCATGTCTTATGCCAAGCATTCAGGCCACTACCAAAGAAGTGGCAAGATATTTTGATGGATGGAATTGAGGGTTTACCCAAGTCTTAACTCAGTTCTGACTTAAAGCATGACAAAAGCTATATCCAGTTAATTAGATACAGCAAATAATTGCAGGATTATCATTCTATCCAGCTACAAGCTTTGTTAGGGGCAGCTTCACATCACTCCGAGGAGAGGAGAGGCCTCTTGCTTGCTAACTGCCTCAAGAAGGAATCAAAAAGGAATTAAAATTCATAAGTATCCTTTGAATTACTATTTTTAGGGTGTGTAATCTGTATTGTGACTTCTTTAGCAAAGAGCACTTGAGAAGGTCAAGATCTATTCAAGAAGCATAAGAGCTACAGTTCTCATGGGACAAAACACAGCAATTCTTCCAAAAATAAACCTAGTTATGAGAAGCAACTTTTTTATATTATTATTATTGTTTAGGACTGCTTGAGCCCATCTGTTAAAATCAGGTATGTTCTCCGTCTTCCAAAAGCTCAAAAAATTGTCATGGAATGCATATTCTCTCTAACTGGTTATTTAAATTTTGTTTTGTTTTTGAGGTCTGTGAAGTACAATGACCTCCCATTAACTTCAGAATGTTGATATATCACTTAAATCAAGAGCCAAGTATTTTGTGATCCCATCTACCCAAATCCCAGTTGGGCACTATGAATAATTGCAAGTATAGAACATAAATACCAGGCAAAAATCCAGATAATTAATCTTTTGCATATAAAGTCATTAGGCTCTACAGAGTATGCAAATTCCCCAGGTATTCAACTTTAGCTGTTGTGAGATTTTTTTTTTTGTTTGGGTTTTGGGGTGGGGTTTTTAAATTCTTGTTTAGAGAGAGAGATGTGTACAGCCTGTTCTGATCCGAAGTTGAACAGAAAGATATTGTTAATACATTTAAATTTCTTAGATTTGTTAATACATTTAAATTTCTTAGAAACATCAACATTTTAGGGCTTCAGTTGGTCATTGGAAAGAAGATGGTGATCTTCCTCCTGCTAATCTAATTTCTTTTATTCTGATGGGATTGCAAAAACTAGATTAGAGGGCACTTTTAGAAACTGGAAATACTTGTCTTTTGTCTAACTAATGTCAATGTTTGAAGCAAGCAAGCAATTCCATCTGTTCTACCCTCATCCTAGACCAGCCACGATGTTCCTGCCCATTGGAGGAGCCTGAGGGAGCAGTTATGTTGCATTCAGTGAGCCACACAGATGTACCTGAGCCCCAGAGTGATTCACAGCAAACTGCCTGGCAAGGTTCAATTCTGTGCCCATCAGTGGAGGAAGGACACACCTAATTTACTCATACAGGACTTTGCTTCAAAGGTTTTCAATGACATTTAACTCTCAGTGACTGCATATAAAACATTAGGTGTACCAGACAGGCCTGTTATCTTGATCCCAGAGGGCACTTTTGCATGTCTCCTCCCTTAATATTCAACTTCCAGGATTTCCAGTGTTGCTGAGTACTGAGAAAGTGTAATCCTTTTGCTTTTGGTAATGCAGCATATGTGGAATATTTTTGTGTATAATAGTTTAAAAGCCAATGGAGGATGTTGAATTTTTTTTGTGGCAAAAGTTGCTTTATAAAGGAGTACTGTACGATAAGAAGCTTAGTAATAGTGTCTAAAATATACAAAATAATTATTGTTATATAACTGGGGTATAAAAAATACTTGACTGGTCGCCAGTTAAGCATTAGGATCTGTAGTCACTCTTGCTAAATTGAATTGAATTGGCCCAAGATTTGTCAAAGAATATTAAGCAAGTAATTTGCATACAGAATGCAAAAATTAGTTTAATCTAGTGTGATGGAAGAAAAAATATTTCAAATAATCTTATTTAAAAATGGCAGTCAATATAATTTTGATGCAAAAAGTTACTAATAGCTACATACAAAGAGTAGCTCTAAAACCCATTTTATTTATTTCCTCTCCAGGAAAAAACTACACTAAAATAAATAATAGAAAGCATGGGTTTTTTCCCCTAGTACTTCACAGATGGGTAATTGATCAGCCAGTTCTCAAAATAAGGAGAAAGATTTTCTTACTTTTAATTATAATGTATCTCTCACAGTAGCTCCCATTTGGGACCAGCTTAAAACTTGAAAAGGTGCAAGAATAAAACTCCCTTTTCTCTGCCCTTTTCCCCATATAACGACAAAGAAAATGTTTTCTGAAGGAGCTTCTAGAAGCTCTTCCAAGAGAAGCAATTGCCAAAAGAATATTAAACGTTTAGAGGAGTTTAAAAAAGAGGAGTGTGTGAACACTAAACTTTGTGTTGGAGGCAAATCTGACTGTGTCAGAGTCCCTTTATGTAACTAACCAGCATGAGCTTGTCATAAAAACCAGTTACTCATCAATCAGAAAAAAAAAGGGAAAGGAAGATTTGTGTCTTAGAAATCTGTGCTGTGTTATCTACATTTCATCTAGTATTTTCCAGGCAAAAAATTGTAGCAGTGGATCACTATTCAGTGATTTAAAGCAGAAACACTTCACAATCCCGGTGGGTCAAAATGTTGAAATATTAATGTCTTCTTCCTTTTTGCTCTCTCTTCTCAGTTTTGGTTTGGTTTTTTTGTTTTGTTTTGTTTTTTTGTTTTTTTGGTTTTTTTGGGTTGTATGATAAGTTAGACACCAAAGTCTTTCATATTTAGGAAAACAAAAGGAGCCAGTAAGACACCTAACTAAACACAGACAATATTAATTTATTTTTTGTGGTTTGTTCCCACCCCAGTTAATTCATCTGTGTTTTGTCTTTGTTGCTCTGTCCCCATTAACTCTTGACCCAGTCATGTACCAATAACCAATTTTGTATTCAAAGACAGGCATTGAGCTGACTTCATAACCCTACTGAAAATACAAAAACCAAATTTTGATGTGCCTACATCAAGAGAGACAGTGAGGGAGTCTTGTAACAACTCAAGCACAAAACCAACTAGGTGAGAAACTGTCCAATACTTTTCTGTAGATTTTAAGAGGGAGGAGGGAGGAAGGAGAGAGCAGAGCCATGTGAAACTGGCGCAGCAACCAGCGCCTGCAGCTGTGTCAACATCATGTTGTAACTACCAAATGTCTCTGTGGCTGCAGAGAGCAGCTCTTATTCCATCTGGGAATAAGGAGCTATTTTTCACAAACATTGCCGCCCTTTAAATAAATGACATATACTAGGATCTGTTTTAATGGTCTAATGGACTTATCATTTGGCTGCAAAGAGTAATTTTGATCACGTTTTGAAGTCTGCTGGGGATAATCCAGACACATTGCACACGTGAGTGAAATGGCACTTCAGAGCAATGAATCATCTGGAGAAGACACCACTGTCACTATCCTTGTTTTATGCCTTCTCCACATATCTCATGGGTATAGATAGTTAACTAAAGTTAAATAACATGCAGCAAAGAAACTTATATCAAATTTTGTACCAGATCCCCTGCTAACAAGCATAGCATCATTGAACAGCCCAGATTGGAAGGCACCTTGAAGATCGCTTGGTCCAACCTGTCATAGGAAAGAGACTCTAAATGAGATGATGTAGCACCCTGTCCAATTGTACCTTGAAAACCTCTAGTGACAGGGACTCAATCACAACCCTGAGTAGCTTCTTCCAGTTATGGATTGTTCTCACTGTAAAAAAAATCTTACTTATGTCAAGATTAATTATGTGGACTTCATCCAAATTCATATAGCTGCTGTAACAGATGAATTGGAAAGAAACAAGGCTCAATGGTTACTACTATTTTTGAGTCTGTAGAATCAAGAATAACCTAACCCTCTAGACCTCTGTCCCTGTAATGTCCACTCACACAATGTTTAGCAACAGATATCAGATAATTAGGGATACACGGCACATAATGCATTCAAGTATAATTTTAGACAAGTCTTTATTGAAACCACTTTACTTTCTAAGAGAAGTAAAATGCTTCCCTTAAATAATCTTTCCTATCAGAAAGAGCCCTAGTAATGTGTATTTATTTCTTGAGCTGTCAGTGAAACATTTGTTTACGAGATTCACATTCCCTGAGCAAAAGATCAACCCATTGTGATATTAAGCCAATATTTAGTTAACTGTTTTTAGACGATTGCTAATAAAAAGCTTCAACCTACTTAGTTTTATTAAATGCTTCATTAGAAGAATACCTGCCATTCCTAGTAGTTTATTGATTGCAAACAATTTGTAATAGTAGCAGAACATGTGATAGGGAGCCTTGAATTCAACAGTTTTTGAATTATGAGTTTTCTGACTATAAATATAAAATAATGTAAATGAGGCTGCTATTTATGGTTAAGGTGGTTGGAGTTCTGTGTCTTGAAGTTAGGGGAGATCTGTAATGTAGTCTATACTTCTCTACAGTCTTCTGTAGCATTTTGTGAACACTGTGTAGCCTTAATAATTTGTCAGAATAAGCTATATTTATGTGTTTTCCCCAAAATATAAACAGACATTTGAAATAACTTTTGTGGGTCTTAGTGAGAACCTAGTTTGTTTTTTTGGTTTGGTTTTGTTAAGTTTTCAGTTTCTCATATAAAACTATTTGTACAATAGTTTCGGATCAATACAAGAAATTTCTTTCTTTTCATCTACCACATTCATGCAAGGAAGGAGGCACAATCCAGCATGATGTCCTTTTTAAATTTGGGGTGTCAGTTCTTTGACTGCTTAACAAGCTGTCCAATCATTGTCTCCTTCCCTTAGACAGAAGATGGCAGCCCAAATAGAACCATTTTGGCATAGCTATCATCCCACTGCTGGTGTCCAGTGTTGGAGAGCCCCAGTACAGCCAATATTTCCAGGCTTTTTAGTGAGCTACCCAGAGAGAAATGAAAGGAGTTGCACTACAACTACATGTGGAGCACAAGCCCTCAGAGTAAAAGGGCGAGGTTTGAGCAAGTGGTTTGTACTACAAAGGCAGCTCACTTCTTATTGCTTTAGAAATCTTCTGTTCAGAGAATTCTACTTTGAGAGCCACTGATATAGTCAGTGGAATCGGTTTGATATCTTTCTATGGAACTGTTTGTATGTATTTCTATGTAAAAGCTTTTTAAAACAATCTTTTAAGAAAATAAATTTTTTTTCATGGGTGTTTGATATCAGTTTAGGATGGATTGAGTATCTAGGTATAGAGAACAGAAGTTTCTCTTTTGCTGAAGACTTGGTCTTTGAATGGCAAGGGCAGGGTTTTGTAGGAAATGCTAAAATGGTTCCATCCTGAAGACCATAATGGGAATATTTTTTACAGTGATATAAATGTTTTCAAGGGTAGAAACTAGATACATTCAATTAAAGTTCAGATTTTTCTGTCTTTAAAACAAAACAAAAAAAAGCCATCAAAAAGCAACCTCAGAAATCCTCAACCAACAACCTCTTTCATGAGGTTCTTACTGCTCTTAAACAGATATTGATACAACTTTTTTTAAGAAGCATATACTTTAATTTAAAAAAATGCTCTCTTCAATTTAGAAAGCATGCTCTATATTGACTCAGAATACCTAATAACACGAATTGGCTTTGCACAATAATAACTTCGAAAAACTCTTAGAATTAGTGTTCTTGATTTTATCTTTCACTTGTAATATTCTGAAGTCTATTTATACATTACTGAATATTAAAACACCTAAATCAGCAAGTCAGAAATTTGGCTTTAACAATGGGCTCAATTTCCTGTGTTATATCCAGCAAAGAATTGGTAATGAAGCACAGAATGTTTCACAAATACATACATACTTCATAGGATTGTCTGTAAGTGCATGTGGAAAAGATAAAAGTATTCTGGAAGAAGTTCAAAGGAAATACCCTAGTAACTATGGAAACAAAAGCCCTTCTGCCCTATGTTAAGAAGAAAAAAAGATTAACTTAGACTAGATGAACATCTTCTTTTTAGTGCCAGTTTGGCTGAGACAGATTTGTCCTGCAGAGTTGATGAGGCTTTGAAAGAGATAATGATGAGATATCTCCATAAAACTCCAAATGCTTTTCTTATGACCTGGGGACAGCCTTGAAACAAGCACCTTACCACATCATTCACTCACATATGATTGAAATCAAGCTCCATTTCAGAAAAGCTCTTCCTTACATTTGGCTGGAATTCCAGATTTTGTGCCAAATATGGGAATTGGTCGTTTCAGTTTTAGTATGGCTCAGGCTCTGGACTTTTTATTAACAAATAAATAAATGAATTTCATAAGTTCAGTATTGCAGCAATTACAACTCTGAGTCAACAAATGAGAAACATGAGCATCTATATTCCAGTTCGTACATAAACCTTTGGATAACATTTTATTATAGTAAACATAACCTAATAATAGTTACATAAAGAGGATAATATAAGAAAGTCTTACAAAAGAACTGGAGTCATTCAGTGTGAGATTTATACAAGAATTCTGGTCCATCTTATATTCTTCAACCATTTCACCACTCTGTTAGCAATGGGCAGCAAAAGTAGTACAAGTCATACAGGATTATATATCCCATGTTACTCTGAAACATCTTTTTTATTAGTATTTGTTAAATACTAAAATTCAAGTTTTCCTTATAATTTTAACTTGAATACCTCTTCTACGTTCATTGATTTATCTGTTTATCTTCTATTCAGAAAAAGTGTGTGTGTGGGAAACCTTGTTCACTTTTGAGTTATGCAGTATCAGACTTGGGCAACTGGAAAATATTACGTGCCAAAGATCTCCTGTAAAATTGTAGGTATATTTTTAAAATTTTGTTGTTAATTCCCTGAAGACAGCTTTTGAAATACAACTGTCCTTTCCTCTGGCTTCTCTCATTTCCTGGAAGTCTCATTTGCCCATGTGTGAATTTTTATAATTTAGCTTAATCTTCCTTAACTTTGTGTTTTCATTAGGTTACCAACTCACGTTTTATGTCATGAAATGGATTAATTGCTTTTGCATCTACCGCATGTAAATAATTTGAAGTACTGAATAGGCATTTTGCTCTGTATTAATAGTTGTGTAAAAAATATACAGTACTTAATGTGAATTGCAAGGTATTTCTGTAGACTCATCTATATTTGAAAACTACACTAACTGTTTTTTAAACTTGAAGATTCACTCCAAATTTTGAGCATTTTCTTCCTATGCTAATGAGCTAGCAAATATTATTATAAAGTTCTTTACAGGTAACATTTTACCTGCAAGTTTTATAGAGATTTTTCTTTTCTGCTATCTCTAGGATTCTTACAAAGTGCATAAGGTTTTAAAGCTCTGTGAGGATTGAAATGACTGCTGAGAAGTGATGTTACTCATTCCAAAAACCTCATCTGAGGTAGTTCAGGACACAGTTTTGCAAGAGATGCCTGTGCAAGTCCCATTTGCATTTTTTGATTCTGCATTATGAGCTTGTAACATGCCAGCGGTAATCTCACTCATAATGAATGGAGTTTACTGTAGGAAATACGTAACAGTAGGACTTACTTAAATTTATCAGAAAGGCTTTTAATTTAGGTAGCAACAATACCTTGCCAGGGAAAGTTCACTAAGATTTCAGTAAATAACTAACAAGGCTTGGTTACTGTCTTTTTTGTGTGTAAAGGATAGAACTTAAGATAGCAATGAAATGACTGCTGTGTTCAAAAATACAGTCAAAGGAATTATTGTATTTGGTTTTATTCACATGTAGTTAATTATAACTACATGCTCTAATTATAACCTGATTAAAACCCATGCCCACAAAAAACTAAGCAAAGCAAAAAACCCTCCACAGCATACCTTTCTAGTCTTATTCTCTGTCCTTTTGTCTCCCTACATAAAATGAGAATTGTTGCAATTACCAACCTTCTGCAGAAGATTTGGCAATTGATAACTCAGCAGACATAATGAATTGCTTTTTCCAATTTGGGTCCATGGCCCTAGGCAGAGATAAAGCTCGAAGATAATCCCATTCTCCTTTTCTACTACATAATTATTTCTGCTACTGCAACACCTTGGAGCCATAATCAAACCTGAGATTCCTTGATGCTACAGAGCATACAATTACAGGAGGAAAAAGGGTCTCTGCCTGACTGCACTGATGCTCAGAGTAGTAAAAAGAGAGACATGAGATGGGTATAGACTGGTTCAGGAATGGAATGAAAAGAAAAGTGATACTAGACATGACAGTCAGAGGTCTCTGTGTGCACATGTTCAGGTTTTTTCACATCAGAGGTTAAGTTTTGCAGGCTGGCTTGCAGAAGTAGAGAGAAGGGACTTTTCAAACCTTTGTGAGGAGTTCTTCTCCAGTGCCTGTATGTGCCAAGGCCATGATTACGCTTTCAGCTCTCCAGCAGAGCAAAGCACTTCTAGCTGTTCCAAAATCCTCAGCTATGCTGCTTTGACGGTTGGTTTCCTTAGCAGAGGGTGCTTAAAAAGCAGAGTTATTTGTAATGTATTTCCTGCATTGCAGGACCTGAAGAAAGAAATCTCTCCATTTACAATTTACTTTATGTTTAAAAAGCTAATTTATTACACTTTTGAACTGTCCTTAAAGAGCTTAGTATCATAACACAAACAGGGTGTGCCAGCTCTGTTACACACAAGATGGTGTCTGAAGACACAAGCAATGCATTTCAAACTCAGTCAAAACTAATTGCCAAGATGAAATCCTGCCTCCTTGTAAGTGTGTCTCTGCATACTTTGAGATCTTTTGAATACTATTCTGTACATAATTATTCTTCTATGCAATTTCTTAATTACAGGAGGTGAACCTCTTAAAAGATAATTAAATTTATAAATTAGCAAAAGAGCCCCTTTGACAAAATTAAAGTTATTTGAATGTATAACAGGATCACAATACTTATGAGGTTTTAAAGGCAAATGGACTGAGGAAGATTGTTTTGATATTGCTACTGTGCTTTCAGAGAACCCACAGGGTGTCCTTGTCCATATTATGTCATGAATCTTTGCTTTAGTCTGAGTAATGTCAATTATCCAATAGTGGTGCACTAGGGAGGGCAGTGAACTTGTTTTCAATATCAAAACAGAGGATAAAAATAATCTATGCTTTTTCCAGAGTTATTTCTTGACCTTTATTTCAGCTGACTGCTTCTATCTTTACTCAAAACCTTAGTGTCAGCTGTGCTATTTCTATGTGAAGAAATAGCCATTGAAAACTAGACTTGATCTTTACACTTTCTAGAAATATATCTGATAGTCTTTACTATTTCTTTCAAGTGAGATTCTAAGCCGTAGTACAGGAAAATTCTATTATACAACCTGGTGACATAGCTCTAATTTGGAATACTTTTTCTGCACCATGTTCTCTCACTAGTCTATTTTCTTTATGCCATTCTGGACTCTGTTATAATGATGGTAATATCTGGGTTCTAGGCAGCATAGGCTTCTATCCCTTCCAAATAAGTATCAATTTAGAAAAAAGGTTTTATGGCTTTTCAACTTACTTGCCAACTAGTCAGATGCACTAGGCTGTTTCAAATTAAACTTAATTTTGTGTTCCAGTGAGGGAGTTAGCACTTAGAGTGATTTTAAACAAGATGATGTCAATGAATACATTATTTCAGGCAGTGTCTTCCTTAATTCCTCTTTTTGTTTAAGGAGCTTCCAAGTAAGTTAGAGAAACATGCTTTAAAGTGGGTGCAAAGCTGATGGGGTAACTGTATCAAGAGTAGGAATCGATTGCTATCTGTCCCACTGAAAGGATGTGTTCATTGGAGATTTTTATTGATCTTTGGTTCTGGTATTGTTCTGTATTTCAGCAAGGACAATTAGAATAAAGTATATGTTCACTGAACTGTTCAGCAGTTGCAAGTGAATGGTAGCTACAACTTTTTTAGAATATAGATTTGTACATTCAAAGTATCTTAGTAAATTGGAGAAATAATAATAGTTGGTATATTATTAGTAATAGTCCCAGTATTAATAACACTATTGTTGCAATTCCTGGGGTTTTTTGTCTTTTAAATATATGCAATGTTCTGTCCTTGGTAGAAATCATCAAATGTGGAAACACAGGTTGTGGAATTACTCCTAAATAGTAGTAGTTCCTGAGAAAAGGATCCTGCTTACTGTGAATTCTAACTGAATGCGAACCAAAATTTGAGACTGCTGATAAACCAAGCATTTTAGGAACTGGATAAAGTAGCACATTCAGTATAACATGTCTGTTCTCCCTAGTACTACAGCATTAGTAGCATCTGAAATATTTTATCCCCTTTTGGGTATCACATTGAAGAAGCGCCATTGGAAATTTTATGGAAGAGAACAGCAAAATGTGTTGGAAACTTTGAAAACCTGACCTTAGATGAAAAGTTGAAAGAAATGTTTAATCAGTTTGGAGATGAAAAAGCTGTGGAGTGACAGAAGTCTTCCAACATCATAGTGTTATTTACAAATAGGAAAGAACCACAACATTTTCTCTCAATTCTAGTTCTGAGGAGGAATAAACAATAGGCAACACAATGCTAAAATAAAGCAGATTCAAGTAGTTTAGTTAAGCTTTAAATATAACTGTAAGGACAGTGAAGAGTAGGAAGAACCCAAAAGTTTAATTCATCAACCAATTAATTGTTTAAACCAATTGGTCAAACATACTATGAAGGATTTACAAATAATTAATTCTGTCATGGAACAGGAGGCTGGACTGGATAAACTTCTAGCGTGCTTTTCACTGGGGTTTTTTTGGTTTTTTTTCCCATTTTTTTTCAAAAATTAATGTGACCCTTTAGCGTAAGAAGAAAAGAGAAAAGGGTAAAGTTAGGAGAAGGTAACTTTTAAACAGCAAGTATAGTTTGAGGAAAATCTTCTTAATCAGAAGATAATTATGAAATGTGATATAATTGAGAATTTTCAGTGTCATGGAAGAAAAAATGTATATACACACCTGTTGTGCAGATAACATTTGTTTGTTTGGTGTGTAAAGGCTAATTCTAATTTTTTGCCTTTGACAAAGACACAAAGTGATTTTTTGCAGATTGATATTTCTAAGAACATTATAATTGCAACTAAATCCAGCATATAGCACCACCTTCCAAAGTCTTATGTATGCTGTAACAGTTTTTAACAGTTTGGTTCCAGTTTTTTTCAGCTCAAACATGTAACCCCTAAAGTAATATGAATATATGGTAGATATACAGCTTCATTTTTTAAGAAATTGAGTAAAATGACATGGCTTCCCTACAAAAAATTGAAGGATGGGGAATTTACAGTAGCAATATAGGAAGTCATTGCAGAATAGTTGTTGCATGTTAAAAGTAGGTTAGCTAGCTTTTTCCACTACCAAAATGAGTTCGGAGCGTCATTTTACTATATAGGTGTAAAAGGCTTGGTCCACATTGCTGCACAATTCTTTAAGGATGAAGTTAAGAAAAAAGTGCTTAAAATTGGAAACTAACTAGCAGAAGAGAAAAAGCCCATAGAATTAAGTCAAATATGTCAGAGAAAAATCACAGAAAATTCAGTGAAAAAAATTATATTGCCGTGTCTTTGTCCTAAAAACATGTGATACTAAGGCACGGCAAAAATAGCCTGTACAGGATTACCAACCAGAAGTTAAATCTGTTTTCTAACCCATGGCTTGCTCATGCAATGCCATATTTCTTCCTTTCTTCCCTAGGTGGTGATATATGGATGTGTCAGTGAGCTAATGATGTTTTCTTAGAAGAGGCAGAAGGTTTTTTTCTTTTAATGGGACATATAAATAAAACAAATTCAGCTGCAAAAACAACACTAACCTTAAAATTATTACAGAATCAAAAATTATTTTCCATTATTATTTTGAGTGGACTTTAAAACATTTGTAAAAATGAGCAATTATCCTCTGAAGCCCAAAGGGACGTAGGCAAGCCTGCACACACATGGGCAGAATCCATCCTTGTAAATCCCCAGCTGAGGTTTGTGAATGTTCAGGAGGAAACCATACATCACTTCAGCAGTACTCAGTGAGGAAAAAGGGGAAAACATACTAGCTTTAAACCAATTTGTACAAATGATGCTTTGGTTTCTCTGGAGGGCCAAAGAAAGAGAGCGCCTTTTCCAGTTTGTTTATTGACAGTAGAACTCCCCAATGGCTTTCCATCAGCGTTCCTGGTTTGCATCTTCTACAGAAGTTTCACACAAGTGTCTACCCCATATGGTGGCTTTAAAAATGGGGTGGTAAGAAGGGGGCAAAAAAACATAAACTCTTGAGCAATAGTGGGCTGCTGTCCAAATTTTTTTCTATATATAGGAACTCACTGAGTTTTTTATGCCCTTTCAGTTCCTTTGTTGTAGGAATTGATAAAATCACTTGACATTGATTTGCTGATGCTTAAATATATAAAATTAGAAATCTTAGAGTTTTGTTGTTATATTAGGGATTTTATTAACATTTATTTCATGCTACTCTTTATTTCCTAGGGAGTTGCAGATAGAAGCTTGCAGTTCCAGTGGTTACCCTGAAGGGGGAAAACCTCTGTGGTAAAATCAGCGAGTCAGAAAATTGTACTCAAACAGAAATATAGGGCTGGGTTATAAATAACTAGGAGTGATAGATAAAATTATTTATTCAAGAAATGTCTCAAGAAATTTAGATGCAACCAGAGATATATGAAGATGGCTGGGAAGGAAAGTTAGGAAATGAATATAATGCTGTACAAGTATTAAAGTCAATTTTTATCAATTTTTTTTCTGAGGGTTTCTTGTTTTAAAATATGTAATTGATAAATTACTATAGGGAGTAGTAACTTTTAGAAAAAATATAATTACTCGGACCTAGTATTTATTATAATAGAGATCTGTACCTGTATTTGTAGAAGAAATAGTCAGTTTGACTAGCTGGGTAAGCAGTTTAACTCTTTCAAGCCCTGCATGTTCCAGAAATACAAATCAGTGATGGAGAACATGGTAATTCAGTGCCGTATTCCATTTAAAGGTATGTAAGCTCTAAGGTATAAGCAATAATTACTATTTGAAAAGCAATTCAAAGACAAACAGTATCTACGATTGTCAAATGAAATAGACCAAATTTAATGGGACTTTTGTAAGTAAAGGACTGAATGCCTAAGGGTGCCCTGTGTTTGCTTTCTTAAACAGCAGAAAACATCTGGACTTTACTTGTCTGGAATATTAGCAGAAAAAATGCTGCATGAAAGAGAAAATCAGAGACCAGAAGTTCCAGGCATGTAGCCAATTTTGTATTACAAAGGTTTTGTAGCTGATTCAAGGATTAGTGTGCCTCCAGGATATTTTTCCAAACAGAGACACTGGGGAAATTAGGAAGAATTAGCCAAAGGTGTGAAGTTAGACTGCAATGAATTACATCTGAATGGACATTCCTTTTCAGAAGCATGGCCTTGACTTTTTATTATTATTATACTTGACTTATTTTAGTCAAGTAAACCTTTGTGTGAAATAAACAGCAGTGTAAGAATTGGATAATGCAGCTCAGTTCACACCCTCAATTAGTTCATTTTAACTTTATTAAATGTCCTTTTGCAGATGGGTCCAAATTTTTGGTCAGTGATATCATAATGTCATGCAGGAGAGCAAAGGAGAAAAGGCAACAAACCCAATTCAAGCATTCAAGGTTTAGTAGGGAACAAAGTGAAGTCTCTAAAGGTGTTGAAGGTTTGACAATATAAGTGGGTTTCCCCACTTTATGCATGAAAAATAATAATTTTAAAAAAATGCAAAATCCCACATAATTACTAAGTGTATAAGAATTTATTGCCTCTCAGGGCTTTAGTGCCCTTTGCTAAAGAAACTAATGCACAATATCACAAAACAGGTTCTAAGTCATTGACTGAAGTGTGGTGTACTCCTATTGTTTCTTCTCCTGGAGTGCTGGACTCACATCCTTATGTCTCTTAATGACTACTCCCATTTCCTATATTTGTGAGTGTCAGATTCTCTCCTGTGTAGCAATCAGTTCACAGAGCTCAGTTAATTTACTTCTGAAGAAGTGACTACAATCACTCTTTCACTTAGCATGAAAATATCAAATACAGTATAATAACTTTTTTTTCAAGAAAATATATATGTTTTCTGCTGCCTAATCTCCTTCTCCTTAGGAGAGATCCTAAGGTCTATCCTGATTTTTAAAATTGCTATGGAGCCAGTTATTTTAAAGTATAAGTTTTTTTTTTACACCAGAAAAAAGAAACCATTTGCAACAATAGACTTATAACAGTGTTTGAGTTTTGCATTTTCAAGAACATGCTATCACATACTGTGGAAACATGAGCCAATTAGACAAAATCCATGCCTTCTTCATTTGTTTTTTATTGATTTCCTCTGTTGTCAGCTGACCTTAACAACAGGGTTCAGATCAGTTTAAATATCCAGGACTTATAATGATATCACCTGTTAAGAATGGTGGCAGAATGCAAGGACACTGTCAGATAGATGTACGGGAAATGTCTAGAAATGAGAGTAAATGCAATTAAAGTAGCTTTATGGAAATCTTTTCTGTATTCCTTTTTAAGGGTATTTAGGGCTGCTAAACAGCAGTTTCACTCTGAAAACGAGTACAATCAGACAATAAATGCTGAAGTCAGTCATGTCTCCAGCAAAAAATATACTCAAGACATCTAAAAAAAATCAGCAAAATGCCTAGTCTATATGTTAAAATACCTTTAAATAACCTGATATTTTGGTCTTGAGAAGTTTAGGAGGACAGTTTCTTTTTTGTTTTGTTTTGTTTTTTTTTTTTAATGGTGGAGGTTAAAATTCTATTTGAAAAAATGTAACAAAAACAAGACAAAGATTCTGAATAAATTGACATGACCCGTGTTTGTAAAAGCTTGTTAATTATTCTTCCTTTACTGAATTTGCACTCTGGCTATGGAACATACAATATTTCTGAGATAACTATTGCATTCATATGAACAGGGGCTGGCTGAGTCAAACGCTAGTAGCCCAAAACAAGATGTTTGATTGAACACGTTTCTCTTCACCAGATTCATTCTTCCGGTGGGAAACAGGACCTTTACAAATCCTGTCCCAGATTATTGAACACATATAATTGCTGAGAAATACTACGCTTCAGTGTCTGCTTGGGAATATTGTTTTTTTCAGGTTTCCTAACTCCTGTGTGTGAGAGGAGGACCCTTATCTTTCCTGGCTGATGCAGTAATATTAGTTGGAGGAGAGCTGTTGGTATTCCCATTCTCCAACTGCAGAAATTTTCTCTCTCTTTCACCCTTTTTATAAGGAGCTTAAGATCACATTGTTTATGTATTAATGCATTTTCTTTATCATAATCTTCACTCTATTGTATTTTCCCCTGGAAGTGATGAACCACTTGTTTTCTGTAGGGAAAACAAGAAATCATCATTCATGTCATTTAGTCATTTGTTATATACATAAATAATATTTCATAGGATGAATTCAACATTAAAAAAAAAAAAACCCAAGAAAAAAAAAAGCAAAACCAAAAACCAAACCCCAAAAAACCTTCTTTCAAAATAACGAAATAGGCAGTAATTTTCTAAATTGCTCTAAGGTGTCAGTGAAGTCATCATCATGGAAAATTTATTGTTTGTGTCCCTTAGAAACAGATATTTAAAACTGCTTTGCTCTTTTCTACATGGATTCCAGCTTTTCTAAGTTTCCCTAAGCATGTCCCTATATTCAAGCTTTTATGAACTCACATATAGAGCTTTTTCAGCGGCTTTTGGTTTTTCAGCTGGATATCAGACAGTAATAGAGCACACTTGGTTCTTAATAACCATACTTCTAGACATTCTTTGGGTTTGGGGCGGTTTTTATGGTTGTTGTTTTGGTGTTTTTTTTTTTTTTTTATTCTTCTATCATATTTGAAAGGTATTGTGCCTTTCACATTGCAAAATCAGATTCCAGCTCTGTAGGGAGACAAAACTGAGAGACAATGAGAAGGATGAACACAACAAAGTGAACACACTCTCTATCTTCACTTGTGCTATTGTAAACACTTCAGAGAAACATCCAGATATTTTTCTTAACAGATAGACAATTCCTTGTTTTCTATGTAACTGTATCCCACCAGTCCATACCTTGGTATTTCAGCCTAGTTCAGGTAGTGGGGGCATGATCATACCACTGCCAGCTAATAGTCCCTAGAGAAACTGAAGGGAAGATCTGTTCAAATAATAGCTGTTTTGGTTCAGGGGCTGGTCCGGTAATGTTGCAGGGTCAAGAAGGAAAAGGTGACAGTTGTAGCTGGGCATCTTTTTCAGAAAGAGTGGGAATATTTGCTTTTATTTGGATAATTTCTAATATACTTCAGAAGTTAAAAACAGTTTAGAAAGGAAAACATACTTAAGTTGAAGTACTTTCTTCTGAAAATGCCAAATGAAAAAAAAATACTATTTTAAACTCATCTGCCTACTTGGCTTATTTTTTTTTCCTTTCTCTCCCTCTTTTTTTTTTTTAAACTTTGAATTTGCTGAAACTATACCCAAATTCAGGAAATCACTTTTCTTGGAAAAGTTATTAATTCCAACTGGTTTTGCTTGTAGTGTTGGAAGCTAGTTGGCTGATTCATCCACAGACAAAATGACTAAAGTGACTCTATTTCCTCCATTATGTTGTCAAAGACATTGTGGATGAATTTAGTGACATACATAATATCCTGTACTACTGAAATGGGTATAGAGTGATGTACTCCTAAATACCCTAATTCTAACATTATCCCATTTTGTAACATGCACTTTTTTCCCCACATTTGCACAGTAATTTTCTGTAGTCAAGAACAGTAAGTCAAACTATTTTTCCCAAGTTCAGACTGATTTTTATCATCCACTCTCTCTTACAGCTATGAAATGCCTATGAGTAAGTGCTAAATGTGCAGCATTTTGGAAGGAAAATATTTTCATTCAAGCAGATGCTTCTCAGATTCCTCAGAAGCCTAAAACGTTTCCTGAAAGTGTTGTTCCTCTCCTCAGGGTAAGTAAAGACTTTACAAAACCAACTCTTTCTTTGAAATGGATATTACTACCAGTATTATTTTGTGTGCAACACAGTAAAATAAAATTACCTTCTATATGAAATAAGTAATTAATGCATAGAAGACATTTATTCCTTCAAACTAAACATTCTGTTACAATCATAAAAATGGCTCAGATTCTCATTAGCTTGTTTATGTGAACATCTGATTAAATGCTTTCATCACATCAACCTTCTTCCTATGGCTTTGATATTTACTAATGAGTTGGGACTTTTAAATTCCATAAAGTGTCTGAGGAAGTACTAGAATATGAGACCCTATCATTATTATTTGGAAAATTTCATTGAAATGAACCTATGAACTAATCATTCAACATTAATCATACATAACATTATTGTGACATGTAACTGTGATTGATCTCGGTATGAGTACTAGGTACTTATGAGTTGCAACCCATTGAAATGATGTGTCTTTCCCACAAAAATATAATATTTAATTAACTGAAAAGGAAGTGCATTTTTACAGAATTAAATATAAGTGACATAAAACATTACAAAAATAAATAAATGGAAGCTCAAATTATGAAGCAGAGAGCCAAAACATGTTATTATATAAAAAGAAAATATTGTATTAGAATATAAAAGCAATAAGGAAATAGTATAATAAGTTTTGTCACTGTTCACTTTGTTAGTTTTACTGAAGCTGTTGCCTGGAATAGGTAGTGATCGTCTATAAGACATACTGCATTAGTTACCTTTTTCAATCCCTCAAAATACTTGTAGTAAACACATTAAAATATCAGTAACAACTCTCTTACAAACTGAAATATTTATTTTACTGGTATTGCTGTAATTCAGTCACCAGATTCAGACTCCTCCTTTCTTTTTAGAGACCTTAGTTTAATTGAGAAAGATTTCAGAGCCATAAAGGCAACAACCTTGAACTGTGAATGGAAAATACTTTTTTTATCTAATGGCATTGCTTTGCTGAATAATATTATTCTGTTATATTAGAGATCAACAATTAACAGTTTATACAGAGGCTTGAGTATAAGCTTCTGGTTTACCCTCAAAAACCTGTAGATGTTTTCCACCTTTCTCTTCTTCCACCCCCTTGCCACCCCCCCTCTTTTTTTCTTCCCTGTTTAATTTGTGTTTTCTCAAAGTTCCTAGTAAAAGAGGAATTTTATGCCTGGACTGCTCTAGGGCAGTGTAGATGCATTAATTACATTAATTGTAAGTTGACAATCCTAGTTCTTAGCCGTCTGGGGCATTATCCAAGGCTCACTGACGTCAATGGGAACGTTTCCACTGCCTCCATTTTGGCTCAGGTCCTAAATTTCTGTGGCAAAATATAATGCTGTGAACTAAGCTGTCACAAACAAAAAATGTACTGCAACTCTTCGAATCTCAAAATAGCAGAGTGTGTACAGAATTCACAGTAAGAATTGTATTGCTGTTGTTCTGAGATGCTTAAGCAGAGAGAATACTGCTGCTTTTACCTCCAAATTACTGGCTTTCTTTTATAAAATAAAATAAAATAACCTATCTCAGTCACGTATGTTCTATATAGGGAGAACAAATTCACTTTAAAACTGTTCCATGATGCAGCTTCTTAGGCAATTCTAATGAGATTAAGAACATTGAAAGGTTGGTGAAATAACTCTTGTGCTTCTCAATAGTAAATTCAGTAGAAGAATTAACACAAATACTTCTCTGCTCAGTTGCCATAGAGCCATTTCACAAAAGTGAAGTGTGATTTTTCCCTCGCTGTTTCTGAGTAAAATGATTCATGCAGTCAGAGAATTTAAGGATAACATGGATTATTAGTAGTGTAGCTTCCTGAGTACTACAGTGCTCTATATCGAAATTCCTGCTTCATTGGGACTTTTTAATGACTCATCTGGATCTGTGCTTAAAGTAACAAGGCTCCTTGCATTGATACTTGCAATCTAACATGGCTTGCCTGTTGCATCAGCAACCATTAATTAACAGTAATTGTTCTGTATTAATAACAGGAATACACTGAAAAGGTCATAAAAGATAATTACACCTCAGATAATATATATAATGATAGCTTGTTAATGTTTTAACATGAAGCTTACAAAAATGTAACCTGTTCAGCTCACTCTGTGACTAAACTTGTATATTGTACATATCTGGCTTTCAGGAGAGACAGAACAGATGTTCATTTGGAAATGAAGTACCTCGTGATGAAAAAAATTTAGGTGAGACATTTTTGTCTGACATTGTGATAGCTTTGAAAGACGTGTACTAAAATTGGATCTGCCAATAAGTATGGGGTTTGTCACGTTTCTTTCCACTTTATATTGCAGCCTTTTGGAGTCAGTGAGTAAAACGTGATACTTACCATAGTTAAGAAACTTGCTCTCCTCTGGGCTGGTAAAGGATGATTTAAAGAACTTCCAGTGTTGTTTTAGCCACAGGAATGTTATTTAACATAATTTAGCAAATTGGGGAAGATAGTACCAAAAATGGGCAATGTTGCACAATGGATTTGGGGGAAAAAACCAAGGTTCGGCTCTCAAATTTCTGCATCATTTGGGAATCTGGCATAAGGCTCACTTTTTTTACAAATGGAGACAAATGGAGTTCAAGAACTAAGCGCTGCACATGATGACTTGGCATCATATTATGCACAAGCTGTGACTCATGAACTCATGAGGTACTATATGAACCATTTTTAATTAAAGTTAATTATTCTCCACTCACAGTATATGAAACGTCACGGTTTCAGAGCATGATTCACTCACTTTCTCAATTACAGTAAACCAAAAATGCAAGGTTTCATAAAAAGATCAATAATAGCAAATAAGGAGACTCAGTTCCCCTGAGAAAAGATAAAAGAACTCCTCAGATATTTTCTGTGAATTTTTTTTTTTTTTTTTTTTTTTTTTTTTTTTTTTTTTTTTTCATTTTAGGGAGTGGGTTTTTTCCAAGAGTGTTCAGTCACAGGCTGTGCAAGCTATATGTAGTGATTTTACTGCTGCAATAACACATCAGCAAACATTTTTTTTCTTTGCACATCTGTCTGGCCTATTTTAGACTACAAATAATTTTGCTACAGCTGTTGTATGTGACCAGTTCGTGTCCCATGCACTCCAGTCTCAAAAGTGCAAACTCTTCTTTTTCTGCAGAATTTCCCTGAGAAAAAGTCACCAGTACATTTGAAATAGGGATACAGTGTCCCAGAGAGGGATGCCATAGATAAAGAAGAAAAGGGTTATGGATATGAGCCTTTGTTTCCATTAAATACCTCAAGATAGTATTTCACGTATCTAGTTGCTAATGGGAACAATGTAAGTGCAGGTTTAAGGCTTTCAGACATGGTCCAGGAACACTTAACTATCTGTGGATTTAGAGTAGATCCTCAGAAGTCTGTTTTCAGAAATAATATGTGTCAGTGTGTTTTCATTCTGTGAGTAGGAATTTTTAAGGATTTGATCTGGTGCAAAAAACCAGATCTGATACAGAAGTGCTTTTTACCATAGGATGTTGATCCTTTTGTCAAACAAAAAAACAAATACCCCTCAGAAAACAACTGAAAACAAGAATAATAGTTTACAGGACAGGAATTTGTTTGGGTTCATTAAATCAGAAGACTATATGATTATCTGTTTTGGTTATGTTTTTTTCCACTTGTTCTCAATCTATTCATATAGAAAACTAAGCTCTAAAACTAAGTTTTAAAACTAAGTATTTTCAAGTTGAACTGGAAAAGTGCTTTTTAAATGATGGCTTAATGTTACTGAAAACTCATAGGCATTAAGGATGCCCTTTCCCCCTGGGGGAAGATAAACTCGAATTCATGCTGAATTCACTTTGTTTCTAACCAGCACAAGTGTAGTGGCTTCTGGTGTTTTAATCCTGATTTAGGTAGTTATATCCAAGATTATGGTCATATCTTTAACAAATAAAACTGCAGGTAAATCTAAAGCTTTAATTTGACAAGTAAACACTAAAAATTCAAAGCACAGATATAACAATTATAGATTCTGTAGATGCGGAGTAGTGGTCTACAAATCTATAGACAATCAAATATGACATGCCTCAAATTTTAGAGTAAAATATGCAGCATTGAAGATACACTATATTGATTTGCATTTGCAGGCTGTGTAAGTCAAACTACAGAAAAATCACTGATGATTGTTTAAAGGCTTTTTGTTTTCAAACTAGCTGCTAGCATACAAAATCAACTCTTGATTGCTCCTCTTGATGTTCCACTTGTACTTAATCTTTCAATGAACAGCAGTATACATGCAAAGTAATGTGGGGAAAGCACTTCAGTGATTTATCCTGTGCTCTGGAATGTGAGATTAAAAAAGAGTTGCAGAAAACATTTGCCTGTTTTGTGGAATGACACAGTGATTTTAAAATCACAAGTCTTTTAAAGGACATAGCAATATTGTATATGTCAGTGTTGCTTTTATTCCCAAGGAGCTAAATATAAGAATATTATAGTCACTGTAATGAGTTTTTGTCTTTATATGAACTCAATTTATAAACAGTAATATAAGTCTTTGCTGAAGATTCTTCAAGGGTAAGATAGAGGAACCTTGAATATTTTTTTTATGATGTAGGTTGAACTGATGGAATAAAACTCAGGTGGCTTCATTTTGTAATGTGAGATTCTGAGCTGGGAGCTTTAGAACTGTGTAATAGTCTGACTAAGTATCAGAGTCAATGCATTGGAGAGGGTCTTTTGCATTTGCCTCCAAAAACAATAGCACAGATAGAATGGCGGTTTGGATATGTGATTGGAATGTCATTTTGAGCATTCCACACAAGATCCCTCTGTGGTTTTTAAACAAATTTAATTTTAAACAAATTTCTTCCATCTCGTAAGATTTCTTTTAAAATATATTCCGAAGTCTTGTTTCACAACTGAAATACTGGTCAAGCCTGAAAGGATGAAGTTTTAAAAAACCTCTTTTACATGATTAAAAACTGTTAGGAAAGCTCAGGTTTATATAAAACAAAGTAATTCTCATATAGCAACATTTTCCTAGTGAAATCTGAGGTTCATCAGGGGATAGGACATTAAGGTGAGCTGAAGATAACTAGACAGATTTTAGAGAGGACTTCAAGAGTTAGTGTGAGAAGGAAGAAAAATACTGCATTTTTACAAGCAGAAAGTAAACCTGATCCAAGGATAAATTGAAAATACTCTTCTGGTGCAAAGCAAAAGTTTTATATATTAAATGCTGGAGGATAGACCATGACGGAAGTGAAAGGCTCAGTATGTCTTGAGTCATCCGGGCTCCTGTCAAGAGCTTGAAGTGATGAAACGGGGCCACAGCTGAGCTTTGGCACAGGAGCTTGTTTGTCACTGTCCATGGTGCTGTTGGACAGTGCCTGAACATGTTGTTAACCGGCAGGATGGTAGTCATCACTGTTAAGAACAGTCATTCTTATTTTCATTAATATATTATGACTAGAATATTCAAATAAATAATATATTCCCATCACAATATGTCATTCTCTTCCTTTTAAATCTTTTTGTGTCAAACGTACTGCCACACACTTCTTTGATTTCTGTATATTCAAAACACTGATTCTTTATGAAAATGTCTAAGTTTTCACCTCAAATGCTTTTAAGGGTAACTATTAAACACAAATTTATAAATCTATTTAAATGTCATTAGTGACATTTAACATCTGTAATTTCCTTTAGAAAACATATTTTATCTCTCCTGAACAAGGAGAAGGTGAGAAGAGGTAGAACCATGGGTGTTTGGAAGGGAGTTCAGTAAATGGAGACTGCAAAGAGGGAGGTACGCACAGGAGAAAGCATAAAGATGAGAGAAAAAGGAGACAAGCTAAAATCAAGAGATGGCAACAGAGTAATGAAAGTCTAGGAAAATAAATAAAACAAGAAGTGTGCACTCCTCTGCCTAAGTACCAGGTTCTGCTAGTTCTATCTTTTTCTATTTTATTTTTTCAGTAGCACCAATCTCAATATCTCTTCACTTCTTTCACCGTTAGCACAACCTCTTTGTGGCATGTTTTACTTGATACTGTCATCCTTTTAAATTTTCTTCCCAGTCCTTTCTACCATCTATTTCTATAACCTAAGACAGGTTAACTCTTCATCAGAACTTCTTGCTCTGTGACGAAGGTGGAGACACATGCAAACACGAGACTTCCACTGGGTTTGGGCATGTTGGTTATATACACCAGTCACCATGCTCACACTGGTGAAACAGATGAGAAATCACGTTCTGAAAACCCCGAAGTGAAATGGATATGTTGTCCAAAGAACCTGGTATATAGTGCTCTAGGAAATTATTTCTTGTTGCCCTTCTGTTTGTTTCCACATGGCAATTACAGTAAGTTTCTTTTGAATGTCTGAATTCCTTCTAACACTCTGAGAAAGAGACCAAGCCTTTTAGCTAGGGGACTTTCCCAAATTCAAGCCAATAATGAGACTTCAGTACAAGCTTGTTCTGGTTTTTCCAGCCTACAGACAAGTTCAGTTGTTCATGACTGTTGGAAATTACTCATGTGTACATTTTTCTTTCTAAAATCTATCATTATTTCACTTTGAATTCTTGAAATATATCTTAATGATTTGATGGCTGAAAGCCAGTTTTTTACACTTTGTGATCCTCAATGTCTTATATCAATGAGTACTATCAATAACAGCTTATTTCTTTTTCCTGCTAGCCTAATTTTATGGTTTATGTCTTTTAGATGCAAATCTTGATGGCATTATGTTCTCTTTTAGGTTTTTAGAAGCAAACAATTCAGAATGTGAAACATTTAGAGGCTTAAGGTTAGGTACATGACACATATGTAAGATCTACTTTTCCTTTGAAACGGCTCAATTTTTTATTAAGCAGTTGAAGCCATTTGAGCTCTGCATAACACAACTGGATAGTACCTATAAAATCAGAAGGTAAATGGAACTGGCTCCAAATATTTCAAAATACATTCTGATATGAAATTGATCTCTCTAAAATCAAATTATTAAAATCTTGTAACCTTTCAAATGTCTACAAGGACATGTAGAGCATGTTTGACAACCATGTACTGTTGAAAAATATATTTCCACCATTCCTTACTGGAAACCAGAGTTAAAGTCATCCCTGAAATCACACCAGTAATAAATTAAGGGTTCTTTTTGAAAGTTTCTGTATATTACTGATTTAAATACTTGTAATGTGCAAGGAAATTTATAGTTTGTATTTTGTGAGAGCAGAATATTTCAGAATTTGTGGACACTTTGTGCTCCATTGGACTGTATTGCATTGTACACTATGTAATTGTGACATGAATCAAGCCATGAAGTGTGGCAGTAATAAAAATTTATTACTGTATTGTTCATTTTGTATTGGAGTGTTCAGTCTCAGAGGTTCCCATTATAGATACAAAAACTCTGGTTTGCCTGCCATTTAGCCTTCCAAAACTCTTAATTAAAAAAAAAAAATGCTGCTAAACACAGGTTTTTTGAGGTTAGGTAGCCGGTTTTGAGTTATGGCCATTTTCCTAAGCATCAAAGTCAAGCCTTGAAGCACAAAAAGAAAGCTGTTTGTTAAGTATTTTACAGTCATGTGAGGCATTCAAAAGACAGACACACCTAACACATTTGACAGCATCAGGGGAAGTAGAAAATGTGATTAAAAAAATGTGTCTGAGAAAGCAAAGACATTGTGGAGTTTGCCTCATTCTTCACGAGAAAACATAATTTGGGAGCATTTTGTATAAATGCTAAAGAAATGCCGGATTTTGCATTACCGCTTTCTTCTCAGAACAGTTACTTATCTACAAAGACACAAAGTTAGCTGCAACTCAGCAAAATGACTATATTATTAAGAACCAAGTTCTTACACCTTTTTCTTTCCTAAGGTTATTTGTTAATTTAGTGGAAAAAACTACATTTTTTCCCTATCCAGAATTCAACCCGCACAGGTGTTATCTGTCACCCACTTACCAAGTGTTTCCAGAGGACATAAGTGCAGTACTATGTTTTGATTTTGTCTCCGACAATGAGAAGGATGGGTTAAGAGGTTTCAAGCAAAACTGTGAAGAACATAAAAAATGGCAAAAGAATAATCAAAAAAGTCATTTGAATCTGGATAAAATAGCCTGCAGTGAGGTTGAAATCATCAGATTCCTAGTTATCTTGCCTGATGAAGCTGTCCTTGCCAACACATATAAAGGTGCTTGCAGACTAGCCAGGCATTTCAGTGTAGAGAGGGATATCACAGCAAAAGTGAATTTGATCAGCCCACATCTGGGTACCATCAGATAAGATAAGAAAAGAAGAAAAATATGGGAAGAAAAGAGAGAGGGGAAATTGCTAAAAAAAAAAAATAGACTAGAAATCTGGCTGGGCTGTAATTTATGGCTATTCTAAAGGAACATTAGTTTTAATAATAACTGTCAGAAGCCTTTTGTGTACCTATGTCGTTCAAATCTGAAATTATAACTGAAGCTGAGGAAAAACTGAATGTGGCTTGAGTGCATGTTTCAAGAGGAATGTTTCCTCCAGTTGCTATTGCAGTTAAGGTGCTACCCGACTTGCCCCACCTTAGCTCTAGCTCCTTCACATGGAATACACAGTTTATTTTTATTCTCAGACACTTGACAGCTCTTCTGTGAGGGAAAAAAAAAAGAAAGAAGAAAATACATTTTCAAGTGAAACCTCTTCACACTGAAGGCGCCAGTAGTTTTACATTTAATTCAGTGCAGCCAGATGTGAATTGATCCTTTTTCTTAGTTGGTGCAAAGAGAAGCAAAACTAGGGTTTTGTGCATGAAGAGGACAATTCACTGCTTCATGTAACTTAAATGAACAATTCCAGGTACTTTTGTGATACTAGCAGATTGAACATAAAAGGAGTTTAATGTATAGTTTGATAGTGTCATTATCCCATTCTTATATTCCTTTCCATAGGAATTGGTAATTGCTGACCATCAAAAACTGTTGTGACTTTAACTGATCTGATTGTGTAACTGAAGATTCTTTGTCTTCTTTCCACTGTATTATCCTGTTTTTTCCAGAGTGAAGTTTTGCTCTGCAGTGCTTTAACATTGCCTCCCATAACAGCACATAGGCAGATAAACAATTTCTGTCAGTCCTACCTTGCATTTCAATCATAATTTAACATAATTAAGAAAGTTCTGATTTAAATGTGAATTGCTACATGTTCAGAATTAAAGGATCAGAAATTTTTTTTATTCCTCAAGTATCAAGTGTTACTGCAGGATTATGAAGATGCTTATTGCAAAGTGCCTCTTTAATTGAATGATCAATAACCTTTATAATTTATTGATTTATATTTGCATGTATGTGTTGGTTTTAGCATTTCTGGGAAACAATGAGCATTTCATACATGTTTTAAGGTGCAACAGACATCTGAATTCTAGAGAGAAAGTACACTTAACCATTTATTTGATTTACCATATTCATACCACAGGCCCAGATGTCTGTGTTTGACAAGAAAAATGTATTCCTGCTTGGCAATAAAACACAATAGATTAATTTGGATACTTTATGGCATTTTTGTTAACCTTAAAAAAAATACAGTCTTTTTTCTAGCTGTGCAGATGTCCTGTGCATGAAACAAACAAGACAAATGTATTTTGTCTTGTTTAACTTAATCATTGTTTCTTCTGTGGAGATTAAGTTTGATTCATGCTCAAAACCAAAGGTGACCTAACCATCCTTCATGTATTTTCTTTAATACACCACAAACCGTTAGATCTTCAGTTTCTAGTAAAGCAAAATTTTGCAAACATAACCACACATAAGTGAACAACTGAAGACCTGTAAATTTATTTCAGTCAGGAGATAATTTCAGCCTTCTGCTACCAAAGTAACAATGTGGGGAGGAGAAAAATATTTATGAAATAATAATAATATATTTATGTATAAATAATATGCTTTTATTATCTCTTGTTCCCGTATTAGGAAGCACGGTCATCAGATGTTATCAAACTGATGATGCTTCATTAACAGAACAGAATTGTAGGAAAAGCTTTAAACACTATCTCTGCCTTATCTTCCCACTGTGAAAGGGCTCAGAAGTTGGCTAATTTCCAAGAGACACTTAAGCAAAGTGTACATGAGTAAGCAATTACTGAGCAAGTAACTTCTCCTGAGCTGTGCTGCTTTGAGTGGCAGAAGTGCCCTTGTTACAGCAGGAGACAGAAAAGATTTGGAATGCAGAACTCTGAAAAATCTGTCTGTGGCATCTTACTCATGGCAAACTTTACAATGCACGGGTAAATGATCAACCTAATTACATTTCTTACATCCATCACAGAAGTCTCATTATTTCCTTCTCTTCCCCCATCTGTCTCTGTCCATCTGTTTTGTCTTATGGTTGGCCTGTAAGGTCTTTGGGGCAGGGATTGTTTTTTATATCTATGTATATTTAAGGGGATCCTGCTTTACAACTAGGAATTATAAGCAAAATGATACAATAAATACTTCATAACCAAACTTGCATAGAAGAAACTGAGGTATCAGTAAACTATAAACACTTGAAGACCTGAAAAGGCCAGATTTCAAATGAATCAAGGGATCCTCTTTAGCATATAGATAACTTCTGGTTCTGTTTAACCTGTCTTAATAACCTATGTATTCTTCCTTAAGTCAGAAGTGCACAATTCAGCACATAATTGTTCTCTCTGTAAGCCTATCAGAGTGAAGATTGTCACAGAAGTGTAGGATTATTGTCACCAAGCATTGCTTCAGAAAACATGGAATGCACAGAAAGCATGGAATGTTCCTTTGGGATTTCTGCTGGGTCTCCTGGCCTTGTCTGTTTGCAGCATTCTGGGTAGCGTATATTTCCAATGACACGCAGCCCACTTTGGTTTTTTTCGTGAAGACATGTAGATTCTATTCCCTATCTCAGCAGGTCAGGATTCTGCCTTAAGTCTGGAAGAGTTTCTCTCTCCTACTTTGAGATTATTGAGGTTTCACTGTGACACAAAGGTGTTGGAACAGTCCAAGCAACAATCTCCTATTTTCCCCTAGAATATTCTTATTTAAAGAAAAATTGATGTGGAATTCTTCAAGCAGCGCAGATATTATAAATAAAATACCTGTGGAATAGAATTGTGAAAAATTGTAAAAATACCAAGTTGCAACTGTGTTGATGAAGACAGAATGCAAGCCTATTTTTTACACATATATCTATTTTTGATAATTAAATTATTGATGTAATAAGTGTAAACTGGGTATTTAGCATTTCTGCTAAATGATTAAACTGTGCTGTCTGCTAGCTCACCCTTTGTTGATTTTTTTGTGTGCATACGATTTCATAAAGTTTTTCATAAGCTTTTCATAAAAAAATTTATCTAGGTGACACGTAGAATTCTTGATTTTAGGATTTCTGTCATCTGTGCCACCTGCCTCTGTATGTATGCTTATTTTTAAGTACTATAGCAACACTCCTCACTTGTCTGGTTAGAAAATCACATTTCCCCTTACATGAGTTTCACACACATTTTCTTTATAATTTCGGTACTATAAAAGGTGCCAGAGGAAAAGTTTAAGGGTTCCTAACAGAAGCAAGAACAATTGGAGTTGTAAGTTTATAACAGAGGCAAACTTGTAGATATCTTTGAAGACTAACAAATAGAAAACCAGATTGTGGAACAGTAAACAAGAAACCTTAGTCCACAGCAAAGTAATTTTGCTTAGTTTACCCTTCGGTGCAAGGTATTTATAACAAGCCAAATTACCTCACTTCTGCCTTAAATTGGGCATGCCTGTAGGAATGTCTTTTTCAATAATGTACATGTCTTTTTCAATAATTGAAATACGTTGCATGCCCAAGCCCCTTCTCTCTAATGCTGTTGAAATTTAGTGACTATTAATGGTAATTCTCTGGTTGTAGCAATTGCAAGTATTTTTTTAACTTTGTCATTTATCTGAGAACAACAATATCTGTAATTTCTTTATTACATAGCAATTCCGTGAATACTCTATGTCAAAATGTACTTTGTTCTCTTGAAAGATCTAATATATATTTCTAACCTTAAATGTACAAGTTGTTTCTATAAGAAGCACAGGAGAGGTTTCTCTCAAGTGCTTTCTCAAGTGGAGTGATGCCTTCCATGATGTACATTAGAGTCCTGATCCCCTGGTATTGCAATATACAGAACATGCCCTCTTGTATTTTCCATTCCACTCTGGTTTTCCTCACAGTGAAAAGCAGCATGCACCCAGCAGTGCTTCACACCCACCTTTGCTTCAATAAGCCTTCAAGAAAAGGCAACAATTCAGACAGCAGGGATTCAGCTCACAGGGATTCCTTGACACTTAGTACATAGTGAGATGTTCTGCCTTTCCCACTTCTGCCTTGGAGGCCTTTAAGTGCCTTAAGTTATGTAATATTTAAAAACTGCTCTAACCAAGGAAGGACTCTAGCCAGATATTGCTTTAAACATGCAAAATAAAGTATTTCCAGATAGTGCACAGAAAAGGCAATTGCAGCTCCTAAAGGAGACAAGAAAATACTTTGTTAGAATCCTTTAAAATTACACGGAGCAATAATATGGTATAGTCGGAAAAAATAATTAAACTTTGTCAGGAAAAAAAGAATAATTTCTAGGAAATTTTAATCTGAGGATATTTGGGTCATAAAAGAGAATTTTAGCCATTCCCAGTTTGGTATACATGAATAAGGTAAGTAAGTGAAAATAGGGATACAACAAAAGGCCATTTTGGCTCTATGTGTAGAAGGGACAGATCAATGTATTGAAGAGAACCTTGTTAGCGATATAAAACAGGGGAAATAGATTCACAATTTTTGATATATATATTTCACCACTGTCCCCAAACTCTTATCAGAAAATATATTTATTATACATTTAAAACAAAAAAGTGACCTAATAACCTGAGTATTTATTTTTCTTTTAACTCTGGTCACACTGTTTCAGTTGGGTCTTTAGAGTGCATATGGGATTCTATTTCCTTGTATAATCCACCTGCTCTTCCATAAGTACATAGGAAGTAAATTATAATGGACATATTTTGTGGAGAAAAAAATAAAACAAAAACAAGCCAAAAAAACCGAACCCCAGAACCCCCAAACCAAGCAATAGAATAGCTGAGTTTTAATATAATTACAAAAAATTTATACTTTATTGCATTTATATTTTATTCCATTTTCTCCTTTATATTTCATGTAAATACAAGTCATCAACTGGTGAGCTGTACTTTTCAGAAAGAAAAATACAGCTATATTTAGGCATGGGTATTTTTTACGTAGATGCTTGTAAAGAAAACCCTCAAACATCATTTTAATTCTTCTTTAGGAAAGAGAGGCAGAACTAAAAACTATAATTTCCTACCATATTTTATGGTTTTTACTTGTTTTAATTTTAGAATGGGAAATAGTTCCTACTGTTCTCATACAGATGAATTTTCAGCTTATAAATAATGATATTTATATTAATTTAAGTGATTAAGGATAAAATAAACAACTTAAAGCTATTCTTTCTGCTCTTGTTCTCTGGAATTTGTGTAACAGTGCATGCTACCCTTGTTAACCATGATGGAGGCTAACAGGAGTGACTCAAAAGGAATCAACCCTGTAATAATTAATGCGAGATGCTGAAGACGTAAACCAATTGTGAATAGTTCATTTCACTTCAGTTCATTATTTGTTGATGAATAATCATGAACTCTTGGAACTAATTAGCTAGTGAATGTTTATAAATAATTATTGCCTTTGTATGTTTCATGATTTCATGTCTGTTTAGACTACTTCAGAGGAAGAAAAAAGACATGACCATATGAAGAGGAATGCTGAAGAAAGATGGATCACAAAGATTTGTGATTACATCCAGAATGTTATTTCAGAAGTGACAAAAGGTTAGCAGTCTATCAGTTTATTTCTCTGAGGTGATTCTGTGAAAAGAAATATAAAAAATAGCAATTTATAGCTACAAAAAACCCCAGCTTAATGCTCTGATTGTTAATGTATTTGTACCGTTAAAAATTTTAATTGGATAATCTATCATCCAAACTTTATTGTATGTGTGGCAGCAACCATAAAATTAAAGGGAAAGGTTTCAAGGATGTGAAACTGAATTTCTAGAAGACAAACTACTTTTGATGTAATGTATATCTATGTCTCATTTAATTGCTTAGTGCATTGCCATTCATATCAGGGAAATACTATTTGTTTGAAATTATGCTAAACAATTCACATCTTTTTGTGTCATGTACTTGTAAATAATTTTTTTAAATTCTGCAATTTTTTCCATTGCATAAATGTTTTTTTTAATTACATAGAAATATGTAAATCCCTTTAACAGCAGTTAAGGTCACAAAATCTGTTTACATTTCATAGGTTATCTGGCTGCACCTCTAAGAAAATGGAAACAAAGTCTAATCCTCCAACAATTGAAGGAATTATTTTGCAGTCTCACAAAGTGTTTATTCAGGAGATGAAACATCAAATCATTCTGATGAAAGCTAAAATTAACTTTTAAAAAAGTATTTTTCACATGAACCCATGAGAAATTAAGTTTGGTACCTCAGGGTCTGCAAAAAGCTGTATATTGTGTTCCTAAGCCATTGGACTCTTTCTTGCAGAAGGATAGGACAGCAGGATTAATGAAGAGCTTAATGATCTCCTGCTGTGATGAAGAGTCCAGGAAGTAGCTGCTGTAAAAGGAGATGTTCTGGTACCAGCTGAGGAGCATTTGTGGAGGAGTCATGGAAGGTGTTTTTGCCGGGTGGGCAGTTGACTTAGGAAGGTCATAGAGTAGAGGAAAGAGTGGTTGCTAAAGTCTAATTCTGATTTTGGTCTTCTTTCAGAAGGAGGAGGTGTTTGGACTGATTCAGATTACTTCTGAAGGCAAGCAGCAGCAAGAGTGCCAGGACTTTAGGCATCCTAGATCTCTGTATAACCTAGAGTTATCTGTAATTTCCTGCCTCTCTGGGACAGAAGAGTTATTCAAAGCACTATGCCAGTGGTGGCCTAGGGCCCTCTGCATCTCCTTCAGATACTGATGTTCCTCAAAACAGGGTACAGAGTCTCTTACTGATGGAGATTATGGATTTATACCTATCTGATGCTTTTGGATGTGACCAGCAGCTGCAGATCTCAAGAAGATATATGGTGCATCCTTTGCAAAAATCAGGTACTGTTGCTGTAGTTTAACCACGATAAGTAAGAAAGACCCACGGACATGAACTGAGCAGTGCGGAAGTGCTGTGGGTACTGACTGTCCTTTCCTGCCTACAGACCAGAGTTGGAAGAGCTTTTTCACAGCTTACTACTGTCTAAATTGGCAACTTTTTTGGGGGGCGGTTGGGGGGTCAAGTGGTTATTTCTTCTTCTAAAACATAGAGAAAAAGAAAAAAATATTACCCATTTAACTTAAAATTCAGTATTTAAAAATCTATAATATTGCACTAAAATAGTTGAAACTAAATTCCTGGTTATATTGCTTTAACAAATACTTCAATATATTTCTTATATCTTGAGCACTTATTAACTCATCTTTTACTGATGTCTTAAATTAGTTTCAGAGCTGTCTTGAAGGCAGTTGAAGTTTAAAGACTTATATATATGTATTTTATATAACCCGTAGAACATTGCTTCAGGGTTAGGTTTCTTATAGGTAAAATTGGTTCTCATTTTATAGCTAAAATTCATAGAGATAAAGAAAAATTGAGACAAGTTTTGAGCTTATAAAATGAGGGGAGTAGAACCTGGGGGTGAAGGACCATCCAGTCATTTGATATGCTAAATATCACTTAGGTAATTTAGTCCAGCTCAAGTTTAAGAGTCTCTGTTCCTGGGCCAGAATTTAAAGGACTTGAACACTTGAGGTTGTAGTTAGAGGCTTAGCAGTGCTTCAGAATCCTGATAGACTCTTATTTGCAGTTATCTGTAAAAACTCCATCACGTAGAATAAACTGCACCAAAGTGTTTGCATTGTTTAGCCAAACCCCTGAGGAAAAACCCTTTGAAGAGAGGATGGCTACAGGAGGACTAAAAGAAAGCTCAGGAGGAGAGCTTCAAAGGAGATTTTCTTTTCCACTGTAACAGTACTTTAGTAATTATGTTATGTACTAGCAGAAAAGTAGGCATATGCTGTGAAAATTGCTTATTGCCCTGTTTGTACCTGCGTTTTTTTCTATCCTTGGCACCTTTCTTATACCTTTTCTTTGTCAAATATGTTTGTTTCTCTTATCCTGAGGTTGCAAACTGTGTCACAGAATGGTCTCTTTATAGTTGTATGCTGCAAATTTAATATGATTCAAACACACTTTAGATAAAAGCTGTCAAAAATTGTTTTGTTTCCTTCCTAAAACTCAACTTTCTGGAAGATTGATTTCAATGTAGTTATTCTTGAGTGCATTTGTCACAGAAGAATTTGCTTTTCTTGTACCTCCTGGTAAATGGTGCATGTGTAACTGATCAGTCACCTGTCATGACTTTCCACTGTGGTTTGAGGTTTCTTCGTTAGCTTTTTTTTGGTTTAGTTGGTTTTGTTTTTTCTAATCAGGGAATTAGTATGAACTGAGACTGAGTGGGTGGAGTGTCAGGTGAGATGGGGCAGTTTAATCCTTGTTGGTGCACTCAAGGCCTTGGCATAAGGTTCAAATAAATATTCATGATAGCAATTGCAGTAACACTGAAGTGCTGCAAGTATCCCTCCACAGTCACTTACTGATCAAAGTTTCCATGTTATTTTTGGTCTGTAGTGTAGGCCATAGCTCCTCCACTGGTGAGAGGCTACAGAGAGAAAATGTACTGTATGTACATTGCTAAGCAATGTCTTAACTGAGGTAGTTACAGCAGCCCGTTAAGGACACAAATGTTGTACATTTGGCTCAATATGTATAATAGGTATTTTAGCCCTGGTATCTGTGATCTCCAGATGGCAAACAGGGAAAAAAAATGGAGAAAATTTTAAAAAAACAGGGAAAAAATACGATGTAGTTTTGGATTGAAGAAACTTCCAGATATGGCTTCAGTAGAAGTATTTTTAATGAGATAAGCATGAAAAATGAAGGAATACACATACAGGGAGCATATGTGAGGATATAGCTTGTGTGTCACAAATACAGTTATCACAAACAGAACAATACTCTCTCTGGGCATTTTGCCTATTTAAACTATTTAGGGCTGTCAAAAGGCACAAGTCTGTGTCTCTAGTGCAAAAATAGCATTTTAGTAATTTTCTCCTGACTTGACACCACCACTCTCGTGCCCCCAAGAATCAATAACATGGTGTCCAGCAGAGAGGGAAAATTACTGAATATTATCTGTCTGAGGCTCAGACTTGTCTTTATCTCCTTTAGATAAATTAATAACCTGTCTCGTATTTCTTTCTGTAGCTGCAGAGTGCAGTTGGAACTCAACACAAGCTTACTGTCAAGGTGCTGCTGATTGTTACAGGTTACTCACATTGCCACCCTGGGGGGAAGGATATGCAAAGACTCTATCTTACTCAAATTAAGACCTTATCCCTGTCACCTTGTTTGTCAGCAGCTGAACTTTCTTGTGAAACAGGGAAGTGTATCCTTCTGTTATTTTAAACTGGTACATATGTCTGGCTGCTTTTTAAAAGGAATTTCATGCTGAGAATACATGCTGAAAATGCTCATAAAATTCAGTGGCTTGCTGGGCAGGGTGAAGATGTTAAATTTAACTTACTTGAAATTTTCAAGACTTTGGCACTGCAAAATATTAGACAACAGAGATAATGTAACATTAAGTACTTTTAGGACAGCTAATATTTTGTATTGTGTGGCTTCTTGTATAGCTGTATAACTTCAACTTAGCAACACTTCTTGTGAAATTTATGGATAATTCCTCAGGGTGAGACCTACAGAATGTTTCTAAGATACCAGTGATTTTCAACATTGTGCACATGTAGTTAGAAATACATAATGTTGATTATTGACTTTTTTTAAAAGTCTTTTCCTCTGAGGAAGTGTCTTTTGTAGTGCTTAACAGCCCAAGTTGTGACTGTTAGGGTGGAAGGCAGATTTTGATGCAAGACTGATGAAATCAAATTAATCCTATTGAAACACACTAGAAGTTGGTTAATTTTATAATCTAGCAGTTTGAGACTCTGTTAGGGGTCACCAAGATTCTTAACAATACACTAGAATTCTAAGTATGTGCATTTAAATTCTACTGGAATTATATAAAATACTTTACTTTTAAAGTCTTAAACATAGAGGTCACTATTTTCTGCAGGGATTTCTCAAAGGAGATTAAAGATTGAATCTATTTTACTCCCTGTTTTACAGCATACTTGATCACCTGCTGGTAACTGAAACTTCACTTACTTTGTAAACACCTAGAGAAAAGCTTAATTTTAAGTGTGGTTCAGGTTTGGCTCTTGTTTGGTAGGGGTTTATGGCTGTTTTTCAATTATTGGCAACTCCTTTTCTCTTAAGTACCCAAGTAAATTGGCTAAAAGGAAAATAAGCGGAGTATGACGACAAAGGAAAAATGATGAGCTATAGGGCAAAGCACTGAGTATTTTTCCCTGTTTAAGGACTGTAAATTATTAAATGCTTGGGGGTTTTTTAATGCACCAAATACTAGAAACACTGAATTTTTTAAGTGCATCAGTAGAAATGCTGGTAACAGGAAAGATTCTCTTGTTCTGCTGGGTATATATGATAGAGAAATGCAAAAAAAAAAAAGTATATAAATAAAGTTTAGTAGGGAGCAGAAATTGTTAAGGAAACATAAAAGTGGTATTTTACAAAAACAGTGACTTGCCTACTAGCTTTGTCATAGGCTCTGATTCTTAACATCTCAACAACTATGCACAGTCTACAGACATAATTAATAAACATGAAGATATCATACCAGAGAGGCTTCACTGAAGCTATAAAAGAAGTTGCATGGGTCATACTTGCACAATAAAAAAGAGAAGTTTTAGGTTTTGTTCATTTCAATGAATATTTAAATAAATGGGATGTTAGAGTTTTACGGGGAGTTTAGGTTTTTTGGGTTCTGTAGTGTGTTTTTGGATTTTTTCCCCCAAGTTCTCCTCTATCAGGAAACAGGTGATAACAACAAAAGCAGAGTCAGTGTTGGACATGATGGGAAAGAGTGATAGATGTGGCAACAAAGCCTTGAAAGAAACCTGAACATTATTTTAGTATCTTTAAATAGGAGTAGCACCTCGGGAATAAGTTATTTACTAAGGGGATTGATGTTCAGGTACACTGTCTTGACCCTAGAAATCTTCTTTTCCAGATATTTTTGTCCCTATAAAAAGCTGCAACTGAGTACAAATAGGCTGCCAATAAGAATTTATGATCCTTTGTCTGGTGAAACTGCTATAAACGTAATTTCCTAAAATGCAAACATGTTATCACCCAAGTACAACAAAATACTTGTAGCAGAAATTCTAACAATTTTGTGCCCTTTCCCAGCTCTTACTGAGAAATGCATAATTCTAAAAGGAGTAAATTTGCAAGGGTTTTGATGTTTCTGGGTTTTGCTATGGAAAAGTAATTATGTTTTTTTCCTTATGACTCTATTTTGAGGTTAACATAAAGTCATATTTGAGTTGGAAAATGGGGTCAACTTGTCACAACCAAATCTGGTTTCTTAATTTTTGCTGCCAAAATCTTTCACTAGAAAAGCTTCAGTTTGTTTTCTAAAATTATCCTCGTGCCACCTCCTCAAACTCCTACTCCCTAACCCTTACTTCTGGAGTGTAATGAAATTAACCACTTTAAAGAGGAAAGTAGTGGAAATCACAGCAAAATGACAACAGTCTTGATGAAGAAAAATCATATGGTGTGCCCAGACAGTGTTTAGCTTGATGGAAGATTACACAATAAGCCCTTTGCCCTCTAGTTTTAAACTTGCTGTTTTGATGTCAATGTAGTGTCTGCTTTCTGGAAAGCATAAAACAGAGTTTTTTATTAGTTTGTCTTTACTGGGGTTGCTATTAGAGCCTATCATTCTAGAGCACATAAATTGCGTGTGTGGCTGCAGAATAATAAAATTACTTTAATTCATTTGATTACAAATCTCTCTGAAGAAATAGCTCTGGTATTTTCCAGCATTTGCAGTTCAAATAATGCTTAGTTTTTACTGGTCCAATAGTACAATTTTAGCTTGAGGCTTGATTTCTGCTGGGTACGCTCAGCTGATTGCACAAAAATAGGAAAAGTAATAATTTGTTATCCTTCAATATACATGACCAATGACTCTTCTGAAAGGAAACATAGTGGGAAGGGAGAATTCTATGTAGCAGACATTACTGTTGCAAAGAATGATGTTAAATTTGGTTTACTTAAATACTTGGTTTGCAAAACTGTATGAAACATTCAAAGCACTTTGAGTGTCAGGGGGGGTCCATGGAGATGAATCTTAAAATAGACTGTAGGCAAGCAAAGTAACCACTTTATCACTTTGAACTGGAAATGTTTTTGTGCTGTTAAATAGGTCATAATCATAGCTAATAAGAGATGAAGCAGGCATTCTTTCTGTATTCCAGAGATTTTAAAGAGACTGTATGTCTAAATATGCACTAAATTACCTAAAAGGAAAAGAGCAGGCCATCCAAATGTGCGTTTTTCTTCTCCCTCTACCTGAAGTACCAGCAGGAGTTACACACCTGAACTTCTGTTAATGCCTCGATCTATGGACTGCATGGTACAACTTGTCTCTTGACTACTATGGATGCTGGAAATTCTTTAGAAAATCACATTAGAACACAATGAAAAAAATCCATAAAAAATAAGTTTTTATTTAATTATTTTAGTAAGAAAATGTTGCTAAATATGAACATCTTTTCTTCAGGGTGTTTTCTGAATGCCAAATAACTGCAGACTGACAGAGTTATTTAGAAAGTTTTGCTATATAAGCAGTATGCTCATATAAGCTATTGCAACACAGGGCAAATATCTTATTGTGCTGAAGCAGAATGTTGAAGTAATTAATGCTGAAAACAGTCTCATTCATCCTAGAAAGAATAGAGGATATGAAAGAATTATGATGCACCAAGTGAAAACACTTGTTTCTCCTTTATGAATACAATAGCTCATAGGTTCCAGGTAGTTCATTGTACAGTTGTTACAGAGCTCACATCAATCAGACAAACTGTAACTGGGTTAAATTCAATATATACAATAAATATAAATAATATATACAATTTTCCTTCACTGTAAAACTTTCTGGCATCAGGTGAAGATAACAAATTAATTGTAGTCTAATTACTTCCTTGATTATTTTCACAAAATATTGCCATTAGGCTCACCAGAAAAGAGCTCCATTCCTTGATGCTGGGCCTGGAGAATTAATTGGAAGTACCTTTTTACAGACAAGTTAGTGTGTCATCTTTAATGTTACTTTGAAAACCCTACGGGATCACAGAAGACCAGAAAAAAATTCTGGTTGTGATGTGGGAAATCAGCATTTTTGTGTTTTCTTATAATGGGCAATAAAGGCATGAGGAACTCTGGATTGCAGTATGTGGCAGCAGCTACCTTGGCCTTTGCTCAAACCAAAAGAAGGGCCTGTGACATTCCCACATGTGCATGCACCATGGCTAATCACAGCTGGTTTGTAATGCCAAAATATGGGGATAAGCCTTTATGAAAAAAGCTCTTACCTTCAATGAGAATTTATATGGCAGAATCTGAGGGGGGGGGGGGGG